>JAWQFJ010004275.1:10000-41760 GCA_034096865.1 Theodoxus fluviatilis | reverse complement strand
CTCTCTCTCTCAAATAGAGCCAGAGCTAACCTTTATAAAAGAAAGCCACTGACCACTTCCCCCCCGACATGCTTGACAAGCCATCGACACCACCGCTACATTCCGTCATGATTATCGATCATCGACTAAGCAAAAGTCCCGACGCGATTGCAAACAAGACTCTTTTATCAGCTGTCGCTCAATTAATCAATCAGGCTCGAAAGCAAACCTTGGATCAACGAACCAACTGGGAGGCCGACTTAGAAAAAATATGCTTGTGAATTGTGGGCCCGGTCTGAATGAGAGCTGATCACCTAGACAAGACGGAAGCTCTTGGCGGCGACCCTTTTTGACCTAAAAACTTTGTTTGACCGTTGTCGCGGTTTATTGATCACAGTCAACTTGGCCTCGAACGCTCACGCCTCGCATCAGGGGAGGCAACTGCTGTCCCTGGTCGACTCGCCTCAGACACGGGTAGAGGCGCGTTGAGTCCCCTCGTAACGTAAACAGTGGTGAGTGGAGTGCTGCCTGCTGCGTTCATCTCACAGCGGTAAGAAAATCTTTGTGCTTGAAGTTTCGTTTCTTCATCATGAGCAAACTCGACGGCTTGACGAATGTGTGTCTTTTGTAGAGCTTAAGAGGACTGTTTACTCGAGGTTGTTCAGATAACATATGAGCTTTGGTCGACGTCGGCAGGTTCTCACTCAGCACGCGGCCGTGTGTGTCCTCCTATGGCTTGGCTTACGAACCTGTTAGCAGCACATCGACCTCAGCCTGAGACTTCTCCATGCCTTCCCTTGTTCACCTCGTGTTTCCGTCCAGCGTTTCCTTCCATTTCCGGGCTCGAACTGTGTTCTCGTTTGGCGAATATCTTCGTTGACTCTTGCGGAAGCCAGACCCATGCGAGCGACAGGGTAGAATCTAACCCCAGCGTCGACCTAACCTGACGAGTAGATCATGAGTGACGGTGTCGGTTCCTCGTTGTGGGGATCGCGTAGGCCTTCTGTATTGATTGCTTTGGTACATGCCTGCCTGTGTTATCTCACCTCGTCGGTCTTCTGTTGTTTTGCGTATGATTGTTTGATTGTTCAAGCGACTATGCTCACCGAGAGATAACCAAAACGCAAGGCGGTATATCGGTCGGACAACAACATTAGGCCTACTGCATCGCTCCATTAGGTGGCCGTTATTTTGGTTAAATAAAGTTGAAAGCCGCTGTCTGTCTGCTGATTATTCATTCCATCACAGGTTAATGAGATTACCAGAGCACTTTCCGTTTGACTGGGTCTCAATGCAAGAGTTCATTGTTCTCCGTGTTAGTGTGGGAAGTCCCACTCCTACGAAAGAAGGTTGTATTTACGGTTATTCTCATTGCATCGATGCAACTTCAATATCGCACACACACACACACACACACACACACGTACACACACACACACACACACACACACACACACACACACACACACACACACACGCACACACACACACACACACACACACACAGAGAGAGAGAGAGAGAGAGAGAGAGAGAGAGAGAGAGAGAGAGAGAGAGAGAGAGAGAGAGAGAGAGAGAGAGAGAGTTTTCATGTAAACAAACGGTGCTACCCACGATGTTGAGATAAGAAAATAAGATATGAACTCGTGTTTAGTGTGTCAAGTTACATGGTGTTATTTTGGAGGTCTTATCTTTCTCAAAATTATCACATTTACCATAAATATCGTGCAATTGTTTCTCCCTGAGGGTTGGAGGTAAGAAGTGACCTACGTACGGCGTGGGATTCGTAAGAGGCTACAAATGGGGAAATCATTATTTGACTCGCTCTTTCTCTACCAGTTCTTGTGATTGTTCGTAATCAGTAGTGGCCTTACAGTTACACAGCCTACAGAGGCTGATAAGCGTAAAACTTCATTCATCTTCATCTTAAGGTGTGCTACTGTTGTTTCAGCTTGGTCATTTCTGTTGTTTTGTCTCTGACTCCCCCTCTGTATGTGCCATCTGCTGTCACATGTTAAGGATACTTGAATTCTTCCCCCCCCCCCAATCTCCTCTCTCTCTCTCTCTCTCTCTCTCTCTCTCTCTCTCTCTCTCTCTCTCTCTCTCTCTCTCTCTCTCTCTCTGTGCGCATTCTGTGTTAAGGCTTATGTGTGTGTGTGTGTGTGTGTGTGTGTGTGCGCGTGCGTGCGTGCGTGCTTACGAGCGTGTGCGTGCGTGCATATGTGTGTGTGGTGTGGTGGTGGTGTTGATGTGTGTGTGTGTGTGTGTGTGTGTGTGTGTGTGCTTGTGCACGCGTGCTTGTTCGTGGGCGTGTGTGCGTGCGTGCATATATATGTGTGTGTGTGTGTGTGTGTGTGTGGTGTGCTGTGGTGTGTATGGTGGTGTGTGCGTATGTTTGTGTGTGTGTGTGTGTGTGTATGTGTGTGTGTGTGTATGTGTGTGTGTGTGTCTGTGTGTGTGTGTGTGTGTGTGTGTGTGTGTGTGTGTGTGTGTGTGTGTGTCTGTGTGTTTGAAATTTTCTTGTTATTATCTGAAATCCGGTTAATGAGGAAGGAGCAAGACAACCACCTTCACATTCCGTGTGCATGGTCCTCAACTACAACAGCTTTAATGAAAGACGAAGAACAGTGCTCCTACGCCCTGTTTGATGATATACATGTTAGACATTATCAGTGATCTTTTAGTCCTAATGTTATTACCGGAAGCAATGAACATGTTGAAATTATACTTTCATGTTAAGATATTCTGAAACTGTCATCATGGGAACATTTTGAAGATTTTCATCGTGGACGTTTGTGTATATATGTCACAGGACAAACTAGTATCCAGGACGATCCAAGATCGTCCTAGGACAAACACGGATCCGCGTTTGTCCTAGGAGAAACAAGGATCCCAGTTCTTCTTGGATTATATCCAGTACAAATGCAGATCCGTGTTCCTCCTAGGACAAACGAGGATCCTCATTCTTCCTAATGGCCAGTACAAATAAAGATCTAGTACAAATGCGGATTGTTCTATTTACTATTGCTATGGGAAACTTCGGGAAGTGAGTTGAATTCGAACACTCTGTTCTTGCAGGAAGAATTTGATGGGTGACATTTAGTCAATCCAAACACAGCTTCTTTTTTTTAAGTGTAATGTTGATCAATAAAGAGTCTGAGCTCGGGAAACTTCGGGAAGTGAGTTGTATTCGAATAAATACATGCTGTGCAATGCATGGAAAATGACTTTCCTTCGGCAAGTGAGTTATATTCGAAGAAATACCTGCTGTGCAATGCAGGAACATGACTTTTCTCACAGTTTCGAACTAAGACTATTGCTGCATTGTTGCAATGTAAAGTGAGCTGTAAAGTGGTCGATGATAAGTAGTGAACCGATCAGTTGTGATCTGACTTTAGTCCAAAGTACAGTTGTTGAAGTGTCAACATGGCTCAAAGGGACACCTTTTACAGACTGTTGAAAGACCATACTGAAATAATGAAATCCAAACGGGAACATTTCAGCATATCGACAGACACATACAACAAGATCGTCCAAGCTTTGCGCTTGCAGAGAGGAGAATTGTGTGAAGACGGGTCCAAATTAAAAATGTGGTGCAAGAAACATTTTAAACTTGAGCAGATTGGATCGAGGCAGATTGTGTACTGTATCAAGGAGTCTTGTCCTGTTGTGACATACGAGGAAATGTTTGAAACAATAAGGAAATGTCACGAAAAAGTGGGACACTCTGGAAGAGATAAGACTTGGAATGAAGTTCGAGCAAACTATGCGGGTATCAGGCATTCGGTTCTCGAGATTTTTCTGAAAACCTGTACAGCATGTAGCCAACGACAGCTCTCAAAGAGCCCTCCAGCAGGAAGACCGATGATAAACCTGGAGTTTCTTCTGCGACTGCAGATCGATCTCGTAGACATGCGTAGTCAACCTGACGGCGACTTCAAGTGGATCCTTCACGCAAGAGACCATTTCACAAAGTTTAGCTGGTTGTATCCAATGAAAACAAAAATGGCCGCAGAAGTAGCTGACCATCTGATAAGTCAGTTTTGTGTGTTTGGATCTCCAAGAATCATGCAGTCCGACAATGGGAAGGAGTTCACTGCCCGAGTGATCAACGACCTGACTCTTCTCTGGCCCGGCATGGTCATCATTCACGGAAGGCCGAGGCATCCTGAGTCACAAGGTAATATTGGTCTACATGCTGTAATTATTATGCTCACTCTCTCTCTCTCTCTCTCTCTCTCTCTCTCTCTCTCTCTCTCTCTCTCTCTCTCTCTCTCTCTCTCTCTCTCTCTGTTCTATTTACTATTGCTTAGGTCCTCTTCATCAACAATTCCCTGGCGAGCCAGTTCTTCCCACACAGTGCAGTCAGACCGCGGGCGTTGACCAAACACAAGATGATATGGTGATTATGATGATATAGCTCTGTCTCTCTCTCTCTCTCTCTCTCACTCTCGCTCTCTCTCTCTCTCTCTTTCTCTCTCTCTCTCTCTCTCTCTCTCTCTCTCTCTCTCTCTCTCTCTCTTGGTGATGATGGTTATGATGATGCTGTTGCTGCTGTTGCTGTTTCTGTTATTGTAGCCCACTAATAAATTGCAAAGGGCTATTTGACCCGTCATGGTCCAAAATAAACTGAAGCACTGTCAACGTGTGATGGCATAAAAAAATCGATAAGACAAATCGATAAGACAAATCAACAGTGTTGTAGTCTTCTTTCTTTTCTGCAGGATGTGTCGAGCGTGGAAATGGGGATGTGGAAGTGAAGCTCGGCAAATGGATGGAGACACACGAACAAGAGTGGAGCAGAGGACTTAAATTTATTGCACATGCAATAAACACTTCCGTTTCAAGCACCACGGGGAAATCACCATATCATCTTGTGTTTGGTCAACGCCCGCGGTCTGACTGCACTGTGTGGGAAGAACTGGCTCGCCAGGGAATTGTTGACGAAGAGGACCTTCCCGAAAACATCTTGTGTCAGCTGAATCCCGATGCTTCGACTTCTGTGGTTGCACCTCCCGATGCTTCGACTTCTGTGGTTGCACCTCCCGATGCTTCGACTTCTGTGGTTGCACCTCCCGATGCTTCGACTTCTGTGGTGCCACCTCCCGATGCTTTGACTTCTGTGGTGCCACCTCCCGATGCTTTGACTTCTGTGGTGCCACCTCCTGATGTTTCGACTCCTGTGGTGCCGCTTCCCGATGCTTCTACTTCTGTGGTGCCACCTCCTGATGCTTCGACTTCTGTGGTTGCACCTCCCGATGCTTCGACTTCTGTGGTGCCACCTCCCGATGCTTTGACTTCTGTGGTGCCACCTCCCGATGCTTTGACTTCTGTGGTGCCACCTCCTGATGTTTCGACTCCTGTGGTGCCGCTTCCCGAAGCTTCGACTTCTGTGGTGCCACCTCCCGATGCTTTGACTTCTGTGGTGCCACCTCCTGATGTTTCGACTCCTGTGGTGCCGCTTCCCGACGTTTTCTCTTCCGGGCAGCCGCTGCCTGAGGCCTTGACTTCTGTGCTGCCACCTCTCGATGCTGCGATTCCTGTGGTGCCACCTCCTGATGTTGTGACTTCTGTGGTGCCGCGTCCCGACGTCTCTTTTTCCGGGCTGCCGCTGCCTGAGGCCTTGACTGACGATGTTTCAGAAGACCCGAACATGAACAATGACATCATGAAACGAGGAAAGGAGTATATTCTTCTTGATTCCAGAAATCTGACTGTTGCCACTGGTACAGAGGTGAAACACCGCACAATCATTCATGGACACACTATCAACAGTGAATTGCATACAGTTGTCCTCATTGAGGAAGTGATGGATCCATCATTTGTTCCATCAGATGCAAATCCTGCAGAAGAACCACTTGAAATAGGACAGTTTGATTGTGGTGTCGATCAGACATGGTCGAAATGGAAGATGACACATCGGGTCACAGAGAGGCACGATCTGAAGCAAAGAAAGCATACCTCAAAGCCGCAACGCGTCAACAAACACGTTACGACAAGAGAACGAAACAGCTACGTCATACATTTGAAGAAGGCAACACAGTCGGCATCAAAATCCATAAAGTGGATAGGACTAACACCGCTGCGAAACTTCTTCCATGCAAAGTACTTGCAACGAAACCACTAGACCACAATCTGAAACTGTACAAAGTGTACACAACATCAGGAATTATAAAGAACTGGTTCAGATCAGAGGAATTGGTTGATATGGAGAACGTACATTTTTCATCTCTACATCACGTGGAAGCCAGCAGTCTTACAGAGATCAGTCTGATACAAGCCTCACGGACGTGCACTGGATGGCAGGCATCTTCCAGCTCTTCCACTGCGTCAAACGTCTGCAAGTGCAAGACCACCTGTCTGACCAATAGATGTTGTTGTAAGAAAGCTGGGATCATGTGTGGGACAAAATGTCACCCATCGAATTCTTGTTGCAAGAACTGAGTGTGTGGGACAAAATGTCACCCATCAAATTCTTGTTGCAAGAACTGAGTGTTCCCATTCCTGTGTGTGTGTAGTGTACGTGTTATTTCCGAGCTCAGACGTCTGCAAGTGCAAGACCACCTGTCTGACCAATAGATGTTGTTGTAAGAAAGCTGGGATCATGTGTGGGACAAAATGTCACCCATTAAATTCTTGCTGCAAGAACAGTGTTCGAATTCAACTCACTTCCCGCATTTGTACTAGATCTTCATTTGTACTGGCCATTAGAAAGAATGAGGATCCTCGTTTGTCCTAGGAGGAACACGGATCTGCATTTGTACTGGATATAATCCAGGAAGACCTGGGATCCTTGTTTCTCCTAGGACAAACGCGGATCCGCGTTTGTCCTAGGACGATCTTGGATCGTCCTGGATACTAGTTTGTCCTGTGACATATATACTGCTCAACACAAGTGAATGTGCCGTGCTCATATACGTGTTGACTCAGATTTTATGAACTTCACACAAGGCAATGTTACTTTGCTACAATGACAAATACACGTGCTTGCAATGACGATCTGCCGCCTTTCACAAAGAACTTCCACATTATCGTATGCAAGCAGACGACATTTACTGCATTTTCTTGCAGAGAGACTACCACATCGAGTTTAGAACTGACAAACAAACTAATGGAGGACAGCAAACACAGTCTATACACAAAAGGGTTTTTCTCTGGTGACTAACAAACTTTTATTCAGGGCTGCCGTTGAGCAGTGTCCTTGCAGAATGAAAACCGAAATCAATAATAATGTTCGCTTGGCATTCACAGCATCTTACACTACTGCATTTGCAGCTTCAAAGCAACTTGTTCTGCGTCATATCCCCCCCCCTCCATCACCACCACCCTCCCTTTCGCTCCTTTCCTCCAACCCATCACCACCACCCTCCCTTTCGCTCCTTTCCTCCAACCCACCACCACCACCCTCCCTTTCGCTCCTTTCCTCCAACCCACCACCACCACCCTCCCTTTCGCTCCTTTCCTCCAACCCACCACCACCACCCTCCCTTTCGCTCCTTTCCCCCAACCCACCACCACCACCCTCCCTTTCGCTCCTTTCCTCCAACCCACCACCACCACCCTCCCTTTCGCTCCTTTCCTCCAACCCACCACCACCACCCTCCCTTTCGCTCCTTTCCTCCAACCCACCACCACCACCCTCCCTTTCGCTCCTTTCCTCCAACCCACCACCACCACCCTCCCTTTCGCTCCTTTCCTCCAACCCATCACCACCACCACCACCACCCTCCCTTTCGCTCCTTTCCTCCAACCCATCACCACCACCCTCCCTTTCGCTCCTTTCCCCCAACCCACCACCACCACCCTCCCTTTCGCTCCTTTCCTTCAACCCACCACCACCACCCTCCCTTTCGCTCCTTTCCTCCAACCCACCACCACCACCCTCCCTTTCGCTCCTTTCCCCCAACCCACCACCACCACCCTCCCTTTCGCTCCTTTCCCCCAACCCACCACCACCACCCTCCCTTTCGCTCCTTTCCTCCAACCCACCACCACCACCCTCCCTTTCGCTCCTTTCCTCCAACCCACCACCACCACCCTCCCTTTCGCTCCTTTCCTCCAACCCATCACCACCATCACCCTCCCTTTCGCTCCTTTCCCCCAACCCACCACCACCACCCTCCCTTTCGCTCCTTTCCCCCAACCCACCACCCTCCCTTTCGCTCCTTTCCTCCAACCCATCACCACCACCCTCCCTTTCGCTCCTTTCCTCCAACCCACCACCACCACCCTCTCTTTCGCTCCTTTCCCCCAACCCACCACCACCACCACCCTCCCTTTCGCTCCTTTCTCCCAACCCACCACCACCACCCTCCCTTTCGCTCCTTTCCTCCAACCCACCACCACCACCCTCCCTTTCGCTCCTTTCCCCCAACCCACCACCACCACCCTCCCTTTCGCTCCTTTCCCCCAACCCACCACCACCACCCTCCCTTTTGCTCCTTTCCTCCAACCCACCATCCTCCCTTTCGCTCCTTTCCCCCAACCCACCACCACCACCCTCCCTTTCGCTCCTTTCCTCCAACCCACCATCCTCCCTTTCGCTCCTTTCCTCCAACCCATCACCACCACCCTCCCTTTCGCTCCTTTCCTCCAACCCACCATCCTCCCTTTCGCTCCTTTCCTCCAACCCACCACCACCACCCTCCCTTTCGCTCCTTTCCCCCAACCCACCACCACCACCCTCCCTTTCGCTCCTTTCCTCCAACCCACCACCACCACCCTCCCTTTCGCTCCTTTCCTCCAACCCACCACCCTCCCTTTCGCTCCTTTCCTCCAACCCACCACCACCACCCTCCCTTTCGCTCCTTTCCTCCAACCCATCACCACCACCCTCCCTTTCGCTCCTTTCCTCCAACCCACCACCACCACCCTCTCTTTCGCTCCTTTCCCCCAACCCACCACCACCACCACCCTCCCTTTCGCTCCTTTCCCCCAACCCACCACCACCACCCTCCCTTTCGCTCCTTTCTCCCAACCCACCACCACCACCACCCTCCCTTTCGCTCCTTTCCTCCAACCCACCACCACCACCCTCCCTTTCGCTCCTTTCCCCCAACCCACCACCACCACCACCCTCCCTTTCCCTCCTTTCCCCCATCACCATCACCACCACTCTCCCTTTCGCTCCTTTCCTCCAACCCACCACCACCACCACCCACATCTGCTGTTGTTGTTGCCGTTTTACTATGCCCGTAATAAATACTGTTAGCTCATTTGCCATGTTTTCCTTTCTATTCATGTTTACTTCAGTGGCCTTCTCTTTCTTTCCACTTCCTCCCTTTTCTGGCTTTAGCAATGTTCTCCTTCTGGCCTTTATCTCTTTGTCTCTGTCTCTTTTTTCTGTGGGTCTGAGTTTATGGATTTCGCTCTTTTATGTCGGTCTCTGCCTGCCTGCCCGCCTGCCTGCCTGCCTGTTGCCTGCCTGCCTGCCTGTCTCAGTTATTCCTAACCTCTCTTTTAAGGCCAAAAGAAAGAAAAAAAAACAGTTGTGGTTCGGTAATATGGCCAGACAAAAACCGGGTCGGTAGTGTGGCCTGAACTAAATTAAAAAAGTTTTGAAATAGAAGAGGTCAGATTAAACATAAACCATAATTTCTCTTTCGCCCTAAAAACACATGTTTACTAAAACAGTGGATTCCACGAGTGCTCGTAAGGCAGGGAAATTGAGATAGCACCCAATATGTGTATTACCATCGATTTCTTCCTCCTTTTTCCTTTTTTCTCTTAAAAAAATAATCGAATAGAAAATTTAGGGTCGACAGGAAAAAAAGGGTCGGAGGGGTTACCGTGACCACAACTATTTTTTTCTTTGGCCGAATACGTCTTTCAACTTCCTTTTGACACCCATTTTATGCATTTATTTGCCCCTTTTATTTACCCGCACTTGTATTCGTGGGTGACATGCAGTAACTACGACCTCTCATGGCTTTTCCAGTATGCACCATGTAGTGCATGCAGCAGTGACGTAGGACTTGGGTCCTGCACGTGGTGATTTACGCCCAATGCGTAAGTGCATTGCGTCAGTGATGATGAAGCGTGTCTTGGCAAACAAGATGGCCCCAGTCCCCGTTACGACCTCGGTTCGCGCTCATTACCTGGCACGTGGACGGCCAGCACAGGGGAGGGGAAGGCGATTGGATCAACTGATGAGCCATGAATCTCAGGCGTTAGTCGATTTTAGGGCTTTCGTTGTTACGATCCACACACACACCCTTCCACTCGCACCATCATTCCCCCCACTTCACCCCACCCCCCACCGCCACCCCACCCCGTCTTCCATCTCCTCTCAACGCTCTCTCCTTACATTATTCCCCTGCTCCACGCTTCCTGCACACCTATCATTACTCGAGGAAGGCGCTGCGATTAGCATGGTCGTGTCCACAAGCCAATTGCAGCTAACTGGATTGGGCGCCTTTCATCATGCTAAGCTAATCTGGGCCTGGTGAGAGGGAGGGCGGGGAGAGCGGCTTGTCCGTCCTAATCCCTTCCCTCGCAAGATGACTGAACGGAGGAAGGGGAGAAGGAAGGAGGCGGACAAGGCGGAAATCCCCGTCTTTTCATCTGAGTCTCTGCTCGCCTCCCCTCCCCTTTCGTAAGGCCGTTTCCTGCGGGTCTGCCTGGCAACGGTGCCTCCCCGCACGGTGCCGCAGTGACAGCCTTTGGCGTGTTGCTCGTCCACTTCTGCTCAAGCCAAGACCTCCCACTCCCACTCGCAGACCGAGAGGACACCAGGAGGGAGAGACGCCGTTTCCTGGAAACCAAACTGCAAGCAGGTGGAGATGCTACACTGCCGCTGGCGCCTTCTTGTGGGCGTATTTGACAATGCCCTTCTCCCTTTCTTCGTGCATTCTTTATGGGAGGAGGGGTCAGTATCGATTTTTTTCCTCATTCCCGATACAATGATGCCGCTGCATCACTCTTATCTTGACCGGCTCTGGGTTGATTCCTCCTCACGACAGGAAACACCGGCGCGGATCACTGAAGGATGCCTTTGCTGACGAGCAACTATACCCGTCCATGTATGTAGAAGCTTTCGTTCATGTGGTTGTGATAGAACAGGACAGAATGTATGCTCGCAGTAGTTCTCTTTGAGTTTTATCTTCCGATGGATCTCGTATAAAGTATCAGTTTGTGTCGGTTTACCATGTCTTAACAGTAAATTGATGCCTCCCTTGTGTTTTGAATTAAAAAAAATTATCACTTGCTTGTCTGACGAAGCTATGCGGAAGAACACGTTTGTAATATTTTTCCTGGATCGCGTGCATCATAAGACTAAATGGCTTGGACTACCAGGCGCTCACAGAGTGTGCCCCGTGATTGCTCCCCCTTTGAGATACTGACGGGCGTCTATGAAAGATACAAAAGGAAAATGCTCCGTTAATCGATTTTTTTTCCAACTTCCTTCTTCACTAGCACTGGTCGCAAATACTACTTCGGAATGGAATTTGGGAAAGCCGTATTGCCAAAGAGGCTTTGCGGATCGGCGTTCAGTTTTCCTTCATGGTTGTTTAAAAAAAAAGTATCTTGAGTGATAAAGTAATGAAGTCCTCGTTTGCGATTCATCGTGAGCTTACCAATTAATATAAAAACGTTCTTACGACTCTCGATATCGCTCACGACGATTATGGTCTTTTGACGAACAAAAGATAGTTTTTCCAATTAGAGCCTCCAGTGGCGTTGCCGAGCATATTGTTGTGGTGGTGGTGAACTCATTTGCTTGTTCTTGAAAGGGCGTATGACGACCTGCTTCTGTGATCAAAGCTGGAATTTAGCTGCTGACTTTGTTGCAGTTATGCTGTCACTGATTTGTTGACAGGCAGAGAGAGAGAGAGAGAGAGGGAGAGAGAGAGAGGGGGGGGAGAGAGGGAGAGAGAGAGCCAGAGAGAGAGAGCCAGAGAGAGAGAGAGAGAGAGAGGGGGGGGGGGAGGGAGGGAGAGAGAGAGAAAGAGAGAGAGAGAGAGAGAGAGAGAGAGAGAGAGAGAGAGAGAGAGAGAGAGAGACGGCAAGGTGTGCACCTAAGCCCCCCACAGTCCATTGAATGATGGACACGTCACCATCGAGGCTTCATCTACCGCCATTTTCTCGTTCTCTTCGTCTACAAGCACTCCATTCCCCTTTGCTTTCCCTTCAGCTTTTTGCTTCTTAAAGGAGGTCTTGGATTTGGGCTCTGTCCAACTAGTTCCTAGCGGATGAGTTAGGGAATGCATCTCCTTTGTAGGCCTTTTTCATTCCTTGCCATTTTACGGTTACTCGCAAAACGTCAATTTTCTTACCGGCAACGTGCGCTGTGACGATGTGCTGCACGAAGATGGAGAGATTTGTCTGTTTTCGAGCTATACTGACGGGTAAAAATTCCCTTGCCTATGCGCCACAAAAGTGAGCATACATTGAATTCCTCTCGTGCGTTGCGAAGTGACGCTCATCCATCATTTCACAAGACGCCTATATTCGTAGGAGTGTTCATTGCCATTATTCGGTGCCTCTTTCCAACTATTTTTCCTTGGTATACTTTTGTGACTCAAAACGTTTTCTCACAAATTGTGGATGTAATTAAACATCGCATCAGAGCAGCAGTCGTCTATTCTTTATGATGAGATTTGATTAAACTTTTTTTCCCCGTCGTTACCAAAAATATATTCCGACGACAGCGGGAACACGCGAGAATTGAAGGACCAGAAAAGACAATGTCATGCAAACCAAGATAGTGTCATGCAAACCAAGACAGTGTCATGCAAACCAAGACAAGACAGTGTCATGCAAACCAAGACAGTGTCATGCAAACCAAGACAGTGTCATGCAAACCAAGACAGTGTCATGCAAACCAAGACAGTGTCATGCAAACCAAGACAGTGTCATGCAAACCAAGACAGTGTCATGCAAACCAAGACAGTGTCATGCAAACCAAGACAGTGTCATGCAAACCAAGACAGTGTCATGCAAACCAAGACAGTGTCATGCAAACCAAGACAGTGTCATGCAAACCAATACAGTGTCATGCAAACCAATACAGTGGTGGAGGCGACCACAGCAGAGACGGAAGCAGCGCAATCAGTTGTCAAGTTCTGACGTGCTTCTATGACGTCAGTTCCCTCCAAAAAGGCCGAGGAAAAGGCATGTTATTTTCAATAGCTCTGTCAGTCCGTCTGGCGTTAATCTGTTTACGATAGGAATGCGTCTTCTTCTTCTCCTCCCCCTTGCCCTACCCCCCCCCCCTTACCCTCCAACGCCCACCCCCTTCCTGCATCTTTCCTTGGGCACTTGCATATGATAAATGAGCTTGCATGTGTGCTTGCATGGGTGTGCGCGTTCGTATGAAACTCTACTAGAGAAAGGGCAGAAGAGCAAAGGAGAAGTATTAACGAATTGAAACATCTTCCCTGACGTTTCGATTATACCGTCAGTGAGCAAACACTGGTCTATTTATTGTCTACATTTGCTTATTGATTTAGACCATGAAAAACATAAGACTTTGAAAAGCTTGTCCTGGATGACCTGTCTTTTGGAGCGTTGAACTCTCGTACTTTTCTTTTGAGTTTGTTGTGGCTGTTCTGACAATGTGTTCACAACGCCTTTGCATACTTCTCCCTTGACTCGCTATGGTAAGGTCGAGAGAGGAGGAGGAGGAGGAGGAGGAGGAGGAGGAGGAGGAGGAGGAGGAGGAGGAGGAGGAACAACAAGAGCAGAAGGTACCCCAGTGAAAGCAAGAGAAGAGAAGAGAAGAGAAGGAAAAGTAAATTGTTCACTGCAGAAAAGGATGGCACCAGCCGAAGTGTAGGTGGAAACGAAGCAAGCTTTCCACAGGCGCGTGTGCAGCAGAAATCAGACGCATTGCGGAAGGGCAGAGGAAACGCGCAGCGCGCCAGGCTCCAGACACCTCCACCTCCACTGCAGCACCCACCCTCCTGTGTCCCACATGTGGGCGAGCCTTCCGAGCCCAGATTGGCCTCATCAGTCACCTCCGGACCCACAGTCACAGATCTTCCCCCTGACACTAAAGTCGTGGTCATCTTCGACGACGAAGGACGAACATCATCATCAGATCCAAACTTAATGCCAAATGCTATGAACGCCATTCAATCAAATCTTAGTGTACGACCTGGGCGGTCAAAGACACACACAGTGTTCGTGTATTGCTCTGCAATGTTCCTCAGGGGCTTTATTGGAATATACCTCTTGTTCTGTTGCTCGGTGTAATCTCAAGTTTCTGTGGGCGATGAAACCACAACCTTTATCTTCGTGTATAGCTTTCTTGAATGCACAGCTGTTTACGTTACGAAGGAAGAGGACTTGATTTTTATATGCATATCGTCGGGGGGTGATATTATTTATTTGCTTTATCCGAAGCCGTTTAGAAAAGCTTTGTAATGCGAACTGCATAATGCACGTCAAATCAAATCAATCTTTGCTCCGATTTGGCGTCCACGACTTCCTGGATTTCTGTTTGCTTCCAATTAAGTTAAGAAAAATGAAGTTCGATATGATAGCCAAGGCAATCACTAAAACGGACTATAGTAGTGACGTTGACGTATTATAGTCCGTTTCAGGAAGTGCCTTCCATAGCTCGTAACGCAAAGCCTATGTCGAGCGAACTGAGTATGGAATAAATCGGGGGCTGTATTTTTATTTCTGACAATGCTACAACTCCATATATGCCAATCAATGTCTTTCATTCAGAACAGTTCTTGCAGGGGTCATTATTATACGTTTTCTCTAGCTGAGTATATGCAATATCACTTGCTCCTCTGATTCAATATCTTCCGTATGACCACGTTTCCGTGTGATTGCACAACAGAGGGGCACACACATGCTACCCCATTCTAGCGATGGCACACAGCAATGCAGTGCAGTGCAGTGGCAGAGGCAACAAAACGGGTAGCTCCAGCGAGCGACCCTGCCATTCGCACACAAGATCGCATCTTGGGTAGATGTTCCCGGAAAAAAAAACCTGGTGATATTTTTAAATCGTACTGATCATCATCATCATCATTATCATCATCATTATCATCGTTGTCATCGTCGTCGTACATCATCATCATCATCATCATCATCATCACCATCATCATCATCATCAACAACAACATCATCATAATGCAAATTGTTGTTATTCGCATTGACGTCATCATCCTTGTCGTCGTCCCCTTCGCCGTGTTATTTGGAGAGTTTCTTCAGATTTGTTTGTATAAGAGACTGAACTGAATAAAGAATCTTTTCAGTTGGGAAACTACTCTGTTAAGCTGATTGGGGAGAAGAATGGCGAAGACATTAAACAAACATTTTACACCCCAGATACCGAGTCCCACCTTTTTGTCGAGCTTGGTGAACGTCGGGTAAAGTTACCACTGACAACTGCAGAAACGACGCTAGAGGCTGTAGTTGCTGTTCATTACTGCTACACTGTTGTTTCAAAGCAGCGCACTTATAGTGATACTGGCATGCAAGAGTCCGAAATTAAAATCGACCCCATGTTCTGTGCCTCGGGGAGCATTTCCGCAGCAGCAGGGCGGGTCTTACTCCAGTTGTCCCTGGCAGTCGCTCGATGCGGGAAAATGCTGCGTTTGGATCGATATTGATGATGCTTTCAAGATAATTATTCTCAAAGAAGGATTCTTTGGATCGGACACTCGGTGTCGAACTCGTTTGTCTCCAGGCCGTCCAAAAGATACGAGAATGTCGTCATTTGCTTCTAATGACACAGACTAGTCTGTCCGTGTGTCTGCCTGCCTGCGTGCGTGCGTGCATTCGTGCGTGCGTGCGTGCGTGCGTGCGTGTGTGTGTGTGTGTGTGTGTGTGTGTGAGTGCGCGCGCCCGCGCGAGCGCGTACATATGTGTGTGCGTTTGTGTCTGTGCGTTTGTGACTGTGTCTGAGTGTCTGTTTGTATCTGAGTGTCTATTTGTGTCTGTGTTTCTCTCTCAGTGTGTCTGTATGTCTCGCACACGACATGAGGGTCAGTCGATTGCGACGCCAGAAGCTCGATAACAGAGACTCAGACCCCATGGCAAGGAGTGCAGACCACGGCCGTTATAAATCAATGGGTTTCCAAACGCACCACTTTCGCACACTTCCCTTGCTTCACGAACAAGTAAATGTTGATTTTAAAAAGGTTTACATTCCTCTCTACATGCTGCTCTCCAGAAATGCAGTAAGAGGACACTTTCCCCCTCAACTGGCTGTCTGGATGCCACATGCCTTCTAGGACGTTACAAGTGTACTTGATGACGCCTGAAGAAAACTAGCACATGCACACACGCACACGCGCACGCGTTCATTCATTTACTGTTTCGTCGGAAAGCTGGGTGGGAAATATCGACTGTTTGAGATGAGAGGTCGGGAAACAAGAGGTTTGCAAGCTCGTTTATTAAACGCAGTGAATCTTTGTACTGTGTAATGTGTCCAGCTCAAATTTTTCGCTATTAAGAAAGCTGGATCATCTCCATTATCCCCCAAAACTTCCTGCAGCTGTGGTATGTTCTGTGTGCTTACGACCTTGCTCAGCCCAGAAGCGTTGACGCTACGCGTGCACCGCAGGCGCTATTGACGTCATGGCCGATCAGCATGTACAGCCGCGCTTCTGTTTATGCGTGTTTGTAAATGTTTGATGACAGGGGAGGCTCAAGTGTCTTTTGTACTGCATGTGTAGCTAGATGTTGCCTTAACACTCCAGAATGAATGCTGGTTGATGGAGGGTGTGTATCATTGCAAATCCCCGGATATCTGAGAGGACAGTATTCGAGAGATTACACTATGTGATTCATGTGAAATGATAATCTATTGAGAAGGTCAGTGTTTGACTGAGTGGTTAGATGTCTTCCAGCTGTCGAAACAATTCTCTCCCCCCCCCTCCCCCCCCCCCCCCCCCCCACCACCACTGCTGCCTATTGAGACAGATAAATCACCACCACCACCACCATCTTAACTACTACTGCAACCTCTACTACTACTGCAACCACCACCACCACCACCACCACCACCACCACCACCACCACCACCACCACCACCGCCACCACCATCACCACCACCACCACCACCACCACCACCACCACCACCATCACCACCACCACCACCACCACCACCGCCACCACCACCACCACCACCACCACCACCACCACCACCACCACCACCACCACCACCACCACCACCACCACCATCGCCGCCGCCACCACCACCACCACCACCACCACCACCACCACCACCGCCGCCGCCGCCGCCGCCACCACCACCACCACCACCACCACCACCACCACCACCACCACCACCACCACCACCACCACCACCACCACCACCACCACCACTGCTACTACTACTACTACTACTACTACTACTACTACTACTACTACTACAACTACTACAACTACTACTACTACTACAACTACTACTACTACTACCACTACAGGGGCGGGTTTCCCAGGACAATACAGGCTAGCATAGTTAGTCAAAGGCAATCCAACTGAGGTGCAGTTCGTTTCGAAATGTGTTTGTGAAATTTCCAGACTTGAGCTCTCACGGCGAGCGCCTGGGTGGACTGGTTCATGGTGGAGAAATGCTTTGGGCTTAGCGGTCGCGCTCGTCGTGCGCCCTTATCTCTGAACATTACAAAAATACCTTTCGAAACGGAACGCGCCTCAGTTAGATTGCCGTCGACTAAAATTGTTAGCCTATCCTAGTCTTGGGAAAGCCGGCTCAGCTCTTAACCAGAGACACTATAGTATCTCTGTCTTAACTACAGCTACAACTAGTAATGACTTTACCACGGGCTAAACTTTCCTGTTAACTGAGCAATTCTTTACCATCGACACTGTTGATAGAAATGACCTCGGGAAGCTGATAATTGTGTTGAATTCATGTGAGGGAATCTCATATCTGACAACGGAAGAGGCAAGAAAAGAAGTAGATCTTCTCAGTTTCTAGTTGAAAAATTTTCTTTTTGCTCTGCACTTTTTTTTGCAACCATGATTGCAGGGTCGTTGCCAAGTCTAGAAGCTGGGAAGGTCTTTGGCTCTTAGGATCGTTTGTCGTTCACGAGATGGATTTTCGCATCAAGATGGATTTCCACACCATCTCGCCCATGGACAAGGCATTTCGATAGCTCTGTGTGGCTGTCTCTAAAGCTTCGGCTCCATTACCCAGATGTCGTGACGGTCCAATCGCATCATGGAGGTTGCTTGGTGGTGCAAAAGGGCGATGGAAGCACGGGGATTTTATTGTGTGTTTCGCTAAGTCCCCGAAGGAAATGCCAGGTTTGCATTGATCCTTACGAGTTTGTCGTCAAACTTTCTAAAAAGTAGTCTTGTTGCGAAACGAGGATCATGCTCTTTCGTATGTGATGGAACATCTTTTCAGGAGCACTGTACCAAAACTTGTCTTCCCCTTTTTGAACGAGTCGTATTTAACTGATTTATGTCGGGGTTGACATTTACTGAAGCCACGAGTACCTGTAGCTCCTGGTTCGAGCAAATGCTGAAGGCGTTTGATGGAATCGATTTTCACGAAAGAGCCACAAATCGTGCAGCAGACTCTTCTTCTTAGAATAATGAAGTCCATTCCCTTGAAGGTGATGGTCTTGTGTGGGCGCCTGCTTGCTTGTTTTATTGCTTTATTTATTTGTATTTTCAATGCAAGTTATTTGCTGTTGTTGCTGCTGCTGCAACATCTCCTTCCATACAAAATGCAAGCTCTTCAAGTCATTGGTCCTCTCCATCCTTCTCTATGGATGTGATTGGTCCTCTCCATCCTTCTCTATGGATGTGATTGGTCCTCTCCATCTTCTCTATGGATGCGAGTCATTGGTCCTCTCCATCCTTCTCTATGGATGTCATTGGTCCTCTCCATCCTTCTCTATGGATGCGAGTCATTGGTCCTCTCCATCCTTCTCTATGGATGTCATTGGTCCTCTCCATCCTTCTCTATGGATGTGATTGGTCCTCTCCATCCTTCTCTATGGATGCAAGTCATTGGTCCTCTCCATCCTTCTCTATGGATGCGAATCATTGGTCCTCTCCATCCTTCTCTATGGATGCGAGTCATTGGTCCTCTCCATCCTTCTCTATGGATGCAAGTCATTGGTCCTCTCCATCCTTCTCTATGGATGCAAGTCATTGGTCCTCTCCATCCTTCTCTATGGATGTGATTGGTCCTCTCCATCCTTCTCTATGGATGTGATTGGTCCTCTCCATCCTTCTCTATGGATGTGATTGGTCCTCTCCATCCTTCTCTATGGATGCGAGTCATTGGTCCTCTCCATCCTTCTCTATGGATGTCATTGGTCCTCTCCATCCTTCTCTATGGATGCGAGTCATTGGTCCTCTCCATCCTTCTCTATGGATGCAAGTCATTGGTCCTCTTCATCCTTCTCTATGGATGCAAGTCATTGGTCCTCTCCATCCTTCTCTATGGATGCGAGTCATTGGTCCTCTCCATCCTTCTCTATGGATGCGAGTCATTGGTCCTCTCCATCCTTCTCTATGGATGCGAGTCATTGGTCCTCTCCATCCTTCTCTATGGATGTGATTGGTCCTCTCCATCCTTCTCTATGGATGCGAGTCATTGGTCCTCTCCATCCTTCTCTATGGATGCGAGTCATTGGTCCTCTCCATCCTTCTCTATGGATGCAAGTCATTGGTCCTCTCCATCCTTCTCTATGGATGCGAGTCATTGGTCCTCTCCATCCTTCTCTATGGATGCGAGTCATTGGTCCTCTCCATCCTTCTCTATGGATGCGAGTCATTGGTCCTCTCCATCCTTCTCTATGGATGCAAGTCATTGGTCCTCTCCATCCTTCTCTTTGGATGCGAGTCATTGGTCCTCTCCATCCTTCTCTATGGATGCGAGTCATTGGTCCTCTCCATCCTTCTCTATGGATGCAAGTCATTGGTCCTCTCCATCCTTCTCTATGGATGCGAGTCATTGGTCCTCTCCATCCTTCTCTATGGATGTGATTGGTCCTCTCCATCCTTCTCTATGGATGCAAGTCATTGGTCCTCTCCATCCTTCTCTATGGATGCGAGTCATTGGTCCTCTCCATCCTTCTCTATGGATGCGAGTCATGGACACTGCTAGCCGAGAGTGAAAAGAAGATCCAGATTTTCGAGACCAAATGCCTGTGAAAACTCCCCCGCATATCATATAAAGAACACAAGACCAACGAATATGTTCGCAAGAAGATGGAAAGTCTTGTTGGCCCTCAGGAACCCCTACTGGCAACGGTCAAACGTCGCAAGCTGTCATGGTTTGGACACGTTATCATAACCATCATGCAGTGCGCAGTTGAAGGTGGAAGAGAACGCGGTCGGCAATGCAAGAACTGGTCTGTCAAGGTCAAGGAATGGACAGACATGCCGATGCCAGAACTGCTGCCGACTGCCGCTGACAGAGCTGCGTGGAGGAGGAGGGCTGCTTCTGCGGCTCTCATGTCCCCCCGATGACTACAGAAGCTGATGATGACGATGATGATGATGATGATCACCTGGAAAAAAAGAAAACAGAAAAAAATGACCGGAGTCTGACCAATTGTATTCTCTCGTGAGAGAAGTGGGCCCTGAAGAGGGCCGTTACTAGAGCAGTCGTAGGCTTCTAGAGCAGTCGTAGGCGAGCTTTCGGAGGGGATCCTCCTTCTTCAGGCCAAGTGGTACAGGACTGGCAGGCGTAGGGTTTAAATAGGGGACTGGCGGAGGCTCGTGCAACGCAAGTCCCCCGAGAAAAGCAGGAGTGGACATGCGCTCACCCCCGTAGAAGGACCGTCCACACCGCAGAGAACATGGGGAACCCGTGCCACAGAGCAGGGCGGGCTCAACGGTAGTGAGCCATGAAGCCCGTGTCTCTGTTGAGCCCGGTGTGCTGCGTGCCAAACCTGATGATGAGTCTCTGCTCCATAACCCGACGTTGGTGGAGGTCGTGCAACCCGCCCCTCAGCACGCTCACGAGCATGTCAGCGGGTGAGTGGTCGGACAGGTTGAAGTGTTCGCTGACTGGGAGGGGCGACAGGTTTCTGATGGTGGCGCGGTGCCCGTTCATCCGTTGGCGGAGTCGCTGACCAGTCTCTCCGATGTACCAAGCGTCAGGGCATCCTCTGCGGCACCTGATGAGATATACCAAATCTCTGGAATGGCAGGTATGCTTGCCTCTGACGTGGTGTACGGTCTGGCCCCTGGTAATCGTCGTCTCCGTGCAGATGATTGCGCACGTGGAACACCGCGCCGCCTTACAGGGTTGCATGCTGCCGTCCTCCGTGGGGTGGTGGTCGGGGAATTTGCTGCGGACCAGCAGACTCCTCAGGTTAGGTGGTTGGCGGAAGGCGAGGACAGGAGGAGCCGGAAGTGCACGAGAGAGGCGCTCGTCCTCACTGAGGAAATGTTGGAGACTCCTAATCACCTTCCGCAGCTTCTCCGCCCCAGGGAAGAAACTCGCGACTAGAGGGACTCTGTTGGCCCCCGAGTGCCTGTCCCGACGAAGAAGAAGCTCCTCCCGTCTTTTAGTAGTGGCCCTGTAGAACTGCCGGTCGATGCTCCCACCGTGGTGTCCGCTACGGAGGAGGGCCGCCTTCAGTCCCCGGAGGTGCCTGTCACGATCCCCCGCATCGGAGCAGATTCGGTGGATCCGAAGCGCCTGTCCATAGGGGATGGACTGCTTGACATGCCTCGGGTGGGAACTGGAGTGGTGGAGCATCTGCATGCTGTCCGTGGGCTTACGGTACAGGGAGGTAGTGAGCTGTCCATCCGTTATGGTGACCCGATGATGATGATGATGATGATGATGATGATGATGATGATGATGAATCCACTGAATTGGCGTTACTGAACAATTGTGAGACACCATGATGAATTCGTATGTACGCGTATCAAACTGAGGGAAGCAGCACACAACATGTCTGATGCAGGAAACAAGACTATTTTCTAGCACTCGATCTGCGCAGCAGCATTGGATCCTCTATTCTTCCAACAACCCTCTCTCTCTCTCTCTCTCTCTCTCTCTCTCTCTCTCTCTCTCTCTCATATATATTCATACCTGCCCCTAGATGGTGCCTTCCATGAATTTTACCCGGGTCTGTTCTTTGTTCTGCTCTTGCATAATTGAAACGGAACTATTTTCAACATATCGATTGAATCATCCCACCTAACGGTCACCATGACGAAAGACAGAGCAGTTGCCGGAGGTTTATGTACGCGAGGGGATAAGGGGATGGAGGGAAAGGGGAGGGATTTTTTTTTGCGAGGAGGAGGGTGGGGGTGGAGGTCTATCTTTAGAACATACATCTTTCTGAGACGGACCTTTTAAACCACAGCGGCATGTGTTTCGATCTTATCTTGTCTTGTCAGCTTTGGCACCAAGTCTTTCAAAGTTCGAACACTGCTTGACCAGCAGTGGAACAGGAGAAGGCGAGGAAGGGCTGATTGATGAAGCTGCTCGCTTGCAACGTGTATCAATCACCAAGGCGGCAAGTGTTAATTGTGCCTTCACGGGAGGATCAATGGACTGATCAGAAGCCGGTCTTCAGCGTGGCTGGCCATGGGCACTCCGTGTGTCTGGGATGCGGAGGAAACTGGTCGAGATCGATCTGGAAGTCGGGATTTCCGCACCATCGAGGCACACCCGGTTAGGGATCGCCTTTTCTGTGCGATCATGTCGTTACCCCCGTCATATAGCCATGACAGGAAAGCTTACAGGCCCCATGCTCTTACCAGAACACATGTAATTCGCTCACTGCCGCTCGCGAGCTCTTCATCTTGTGCCTCTTGCAGTGAGTCAAAGTGATCGAAGTTGACTGTAGTGACTTGACAGGCGTTTATTGTGCTGTTGCTGTTATTGTTTAGATGGATCTATACTGTAGTTTTTCCATTGAAGTTGGGGGGGGGAGGAGGAGGAGGAGGAGAAAGAGGAGGAGGAGGAGGAGAACGAGGAGGAGGAGGAGGAGAACGAGGAGGAGGAGGAGGAGGAGGAGGAGGAGAGGAGGTGGAGGAGGAGGAGGAGGAGGAGGGAGGAGGAGGAGGAGGAGGAGGAGGAGGAGGAGAAGAGAAAGAGGAGAGGAGGAAGAAGAGAAAGAGGAGGAAGAGGAGGAGGAGGAAGAGGAGGAGGAGGGAGGAGGAGGAGGAGGAGGAGGAGGAGGAGGAGGAGGAGGAGGAGGAGGGAGGAGGAGGAGGAGGAGGAGGAGGAGGAGGAGGAGGAGGAGGAGGAGGAGGAGGAGGAGGAGGAGGGAGGTGGGTAGGAAAGGGAGAGAAAGAGGAGGAAGAACTAATCCAATATAACTCGATTCAAACAACAAGCCAAAATTACGTGTGAAGCAACCAATTTCTTGAAGTGCTGAAAGAGACTTTTGGGAATTCAAATTTACAATTAGGAAAGCCTCTGGCTGTGTGTATGAGGAGATTATTGCGGGTAAACTTATGGAACAAGTCAGGCGACAAAATTGGTACTACACGATATTAACAAATAATAGAAACAGGTGTCCCAATCTTGTTCTCGTAGAGTACTTGTTTCTGTGTAAAGGTGTATATCAGAAAGCAATGCATGTCCTGTATTCGCCCTGTATTATGAACCAGCGGTAGACAATGGATCACTAAGCCATCTATATTATTTTGCCCTCGCTGACACAGTCGGGCGATCGAACACTATAAACGCTGTGGGATGAGTGAGTCAGTCGTGCTGCCGTTATCTTGGTGTGATTTAAGGGCAACATCTTACACACTTCCGCGAAGGGCTTTTGGCAGGTTGGCAATATCAAATCAATCATGTTTAGGACTTTACGAGACTTCCAAGCAAGGCTGCATGTGGTGCGGATGATCTGAACTATTCTAGGCTTCGATAACCTCGTTCTCAAATTAGTAGTGGTAAGGTAGATAGAGTTTATGGATTTCTCGCACTAATGCTGGCAAGCTCATTTGAGAAACGTTGATAAGTTTGTGTACGTTTATCCTTGCTCATAAGATTTATGCTCTGCACATTCAACACGATGTTGGTACGTTACACTTGTTCAACCGTTTTCGCTAATGACACGAAGCCAATGCTTTGTCAACTGTACTTCCTTAACAAAATGAAGCTGATGCCGCAAATTTGGCTCGGGAATATAATAATAATGTGTGGATTTATAAAGCGCCTTACCAATGGGTTAAGACATACTCAAGGTGCATACATACACAACCATTACAATATATTTATACAATAACAGTCAATCACCTGCCACAATCACATACACAACCATTACAATATAGTTATACAATAACAGTCAATCACCTCAAGCACAGCTTAATAAACTTAATAACATAAGAGTCAGACATTCACTTCAGGCATTCGACAAACTGATGTACAGCGTCACCGTTAAACCATGAAACTGGGGATAGGGGGAGGAGAGACAGGAAGGGGGTAGGGGGCTTAGGCAAGCTAGTACAAAGAGAACAGCGAGGGGAGGAAGATGAAGAAACTTAGGCAGGATCAGGGAAAGATTTCAAGAAGAGGTAAGTTTTGAGAGCAGAGCGAAAGGTCGAGGGAGAAGTAGAGTGACGAACAGAGGCGGGGAGGTCATTCCAGATAGAGGGAGCCTGATAAAAGAAAGAGCGTTCACCAAATTTTGTTTTAACTGGAGGGTCCTCCGGGAACCTGAGGATTCTTGTGTCTGCGGAAGAGCGTAGCTGTCTAGCGGGTGTGTAGGTGCGCATGGGTTTAGAGAGATATTGAGGAAGGGATTCAGCGAAGTAATAGTAGCAAAGACAGGCAATCTTGTATTGGACTCTAGCACTAATGGGCAACCAGTGGAGAAAGCGGAAGAGAGGAGTGAGATGATCTGACTTTTTTGACTTACAGATGAGTCGAGCTGCAGCATCTTGCACTCTTTGAAGTTTATCAGTGAGATATGCGGGACAGCCAGCAAGAAGGCCGTTGCAATAATCCAGGCGACTGAGAATAAGAGCACAGACTAGGATAGTAGTAGCTTGAGTAGTGAGAAGGTGTCTGATTGCGCTTATCTGTCTGAGTTGTATGTATGCGGATTTGCAAGTGTTTTGGACAAAGTCGGAAAGATAGAGATGAGAGTCGAGGGTAACACCAAGGTTTTTGACTGATGGAACAAAGGCGACGTCAGCGTCTCCAACCCTGACAGAAGACGGGAGGGATGGAGGCGTCACTAGTCTCTGAGACTTGACAAGAAATGGTATACACAATCTGGTAACTGATGCAGAGTCGGTCTAAACTGAAGGAGAGCTTTTGGAATATTGATTGTCTTTGCCAGCCACATCGTTAGTTGAGTCTGCGAAGAAGCGTCAGCGATCAAAGTCCTGACTTGGCACTCCTGCAGACGCTACGCAACTATTTGCTGATGGGCCTCGTGATTCGCCAATCAGCGCTCACTGTGGACGTGGCTTCCTGCCCGATGATGGACACAGCGGGCAATCGGTATTTCGGAATCTGGTTACGCCTTTGCACCCAACGTGCCTCGCCTGCCTTCCCAGCCATTATCTTCTCCATGTCGCCCCGGCGAAAGAAATGGAAGGACCGCTGATCGAATTCTCCAAGGGGTAAAGTGGGAATACTTCCCCGTTCCATGGGCGTGCTTCCCTTCTTTATGGCTTGATTATTTCTCTCGTATTGAGCGTAGTTGCGGCGTCAGGCAGAAAAATAAAGTAGAGCAGGTTGAGGTTTGTTCCATTCGAAAGGTGGTTCCTGGGTCTAATACATTCTGAATTACCAAAGAACACCAGACTGCTGTAAAGGACTTGAGAAAGGTTTGGCGCAGGGTTCTTACAAACGGTCTCTCGACCGGTGATAGCTTTGCAGAGTTTCAGGAAGAGGTCGTGATACATGAATATGCTTTTGGATCTCTTTGGTCTGCACGAGAGAGTGAGAGAGAGAGAGAGAGAGAGAGAGAGAGAGAGAGAGAGACACAGAGAGACAGAGAGAGACAGACAGACAGACAGACAGACAGACAGACAGACAGACAGACAGACAGACAGACAGACAGACAGACAGACAGACAGACAGACAGACAGACTGACGCAGAGAATATGTGTGTGTATGAGAGAGAGAGAGAGAGAGAGAGAGAGAGAGAGAGAGAGAGAGAGAGAGAGAGAGAGAGAGAGAGAGAGAGAGAGAGAGAGAGAGGGAGGGGGTAGGTAGCGTGAACGTGAATATATATATATATAAGAAGGTGGATATATGTTTACATCCTTCCGTTTTAGTGTTCCAGTCCTTGTTTCCAAGTAACACAAAGCAGAGTTTTCTTATTAATATTCCTGGATTAATTTCACGGTCCAGACCTCCAAGTCATGACGTAGTGTGACAGTGCGCTGCATCCGTCAAAGAAATTGGCATTTAAATCTTACGATTGTTATAGAGGAAACATCTGTCTCATGAAAACACGTTTTTGCTACTGGCATCTGAGGGCTTTGTCTATTAATTGTAGCCGTTGTTTTCAAATGAGCTTGTTCGTATATATTTTTTCTATGGAGCTTTTTCTTGAAAACGTTTACTTCGTCTGTATGGACTTGTGCTGGTTAGTCTTGAATTCGATGCATGCTGTGCTGACCGAACGAAAATAAAACCATTTAGCAGCACGAAAGCTTGTCACTGCAGTCATTCACTGCTTAGAATAGTTATGAAAAGAATATCGGAGTAATTGTTGAACCCCTTTTTGAATAATGTTGCACCTTGTTAAGCCTGCTCTTGATTGACAAATAAATGTTGGCTTATATTCACCAAGTCTTGGCAAATTACTTATTGGCAAATATTCGGAAACAAGTCGCTATTGCGCCTTGTCTTGGCAAATCTTTAGCTTCTTAATGGCTTGACGAAGCCAAGCCAAGATTTCGAAAGCAAAGGACATTAACAATATGGCATCGATCGTCATCATACCCATACCGTAAATGTGCAATGGCTGTATGTGTAAGTGAAGGTACAGATGTTTTACGTTATTGTGCTCTGAGGGAATCTTACGAAAATCTCACGCCAATAGCTATTGGCATTATCTGTTGAGCCAATATCCCAAGTCTTGGCAAATATTTGCCAAGTCTTGGCGAAAATCAATTAAAAACCGGAACACTTGACCAAATGTTCACCATATATATCCCAAGACCTGGCACATTTTGACTGAATACTTGGCCAGTATTTGCCAAGACTTGGCAAACACCAGTTAAGAACTGGCTTTACGTGAGCAGAAGTAGTAGTACTAAACTAAGTACTGAGAAGTAGCATAGTGGTGGTGTTGGTGGTGGTCGTAGTAGTAGTAGTAGTAGTAGTAGTAGTAGTAGTAGTAGTAGTAGTAGTAGTAGTAGTAACAGTAGAGCTAAACCTCTTGTAAGTCCAAAAACCTTTGCAAAGCGCTCTCGAGTGTCCTGATCTCTGAAGCCTCTTCTCACGTGGCTGCAGATTCTCACACGGGAGTGACAGTCTCTCTGGCAGTAATCTGCAAACAAGCTCTGTCGTCGATTTGTACTCTCTCTCTCTCTCTCTCTGTGTGTCTCTGTCTCTCTCTCTCTCTGTGTCTCTGTCTCTCTCTCTCTTTGTCTCTGTCTTTCTCTCTCTCTCTCTCTCTCTCTGTGTGTGTGTGTGTGTGTGTGTGTGTGTGTGTGTGTGTGTTTGTGTGTGTGTGTGTGTGTGTGTGTGTGTGAAGGACAGGCAGAGTTCCATCTACAGTGGAAAATATTTTTGTACTG
The DNA here is from genome assembly GCA_034096865.1 of Theodoxus fluviatilis. Taxonomy (NCBI): domain Eukaryota; kingdom Metazoa; phylum Mollusca; class Gastropoda; order Cycloneritida; family Neritidae; genus Theodoxus; species Theodoxus fluviatilis. Next base: position 14,150 of record JAWQFJ010004275.1, on the reverse strand, counting down.
CATGGTTTACATCAGCGATTTTTACATAGGGAAAGGAAACTGTATGTTACATACGTTGACTTTTACAAAGCCTTTGATTCAGGCAAAAGAGAAGTGTTATGGAAAGTTATGGACAATTATGGAATCCAAGGACACATGATTGCCATAATGAAGTCCATGCACTCGTCTTTAACCTGTCGTATCAAATGTGCTGAAGGCCTTACGGATCCCATAGAGCACCACTCGGGCGTGAAACAAGGCTGTAAAGCCAGTCCGACCCTGTTTTTGCACATGATTAATGAAATTGCAAGAGAAATGAACAAATGTGGAAGACATGGAGTACAGCTGATGCCAGACTTCCATTATCTTCATGTTGCTCTTTGCAGATGATATTGCTTTGATGTCCGATACTGTGCCTGGGCTACAGAACCAACTGAATGTCCCAAACGGCATTAGCGATGACCTTGGATTAATTGTCAATACTGAGAAAACGAAAGTGGTTGTATATCGTATGGGTGGCCACATTGCTAAACACGAAACATGGTTATTAGGCCACAAGAAACTGCAGATTGTGAATGAGTTTAAGTACCTTGGCATGATGCTGTTGACTAAGCTTAGTTCAAATGTAGCTCACAGAGTTAGCATACAGGGCAAAAGCAGGTCTGGTACATATCGTTAAATTATTGCGCAAAATTAATAATATAAACCCGGCCGTACTTTTTAAGCTGTTTGACACTCGGATACAGCCTATATTATATGCTTCTGAAATCTGGTGGTTTGACGATTGTCAAACTGAAGAAAGTGTACATGTGACAGCTTTTTCTCTCTCGACGAAATTCCTATGTCCTGCTGAAACATAAATAAAAATCATTCGCAGGAAATGAAACGTCACTTGAAGTAAAAATAACTAGGAAATACTCTGCAGGTTTCTGAGCAAGACTGGCAAATCAAGCGGAAAGCTTTGAAGCTATGTTGTTGAGCCACTGGCCCGGAAGTCACGGGACACAGAGCGTACGGCCAAGGCAAGGCCCCGAGAGGTCTGGCTTCAAAAAGCTCCTTGTGTCGAGCTGAGTAGAGGAGGCAGGAAAGCATCTATTCATTAAAGGCTCAGTCTTCCAGGAAGCAGCAGACAATGGAAGACGGTGGGCGTTATGGAGATCTATGGCCACGCCTGCCTTCACAGGCACGAGGGGAAAGGCAGGACAGGCTGGAGGAGATCGGGAGATTCACGGTCCATCCTCTCATCCATCAACCCCACTGCAGCTGTCAGCGCCCTGTCTCCCATGGACCCTTGCAGCAGATGTGTGCCTGAGTGTCCAAGTGTCGTGGCAATCCACAGCAGCAGCAGCAGAGGCTCGCAGACTTTAGCTTTGACTTGTCTGACGGACGCGTCCTCCAACAGAAAACCCATGTTCTTTCTGTTCTGGAATCGTTTTCCCATGATATCATGTCGTCCTTGTAGAAGCTGGCTGTTTGCTGTTGTGGACTGAAATAATAGGATTTTCCTGTCGTGCTGACTATGTTTTTCAAGTCCATTTGTCAAATTGTTTTTTGGTGTTTGCGGCGAGTCAACGGGCAGACGAAGACGGAATCAACCTCTATTATAAAGTCTTCTCTCACACAATGCTGTTAATTAGTTTTCGGACATTAATGTGCTGTAAGTTTTTCTGTGTAAAAAATGCCCATTTCGATTTCATGGGTTTCTTTCCTTACCCAATCTCACGTCTTCCTATTCGAATGCTAAAATGTTCTAGCAATACATTTTGAAATATTGTAATGAATGCTAGCCGAAACGACCCTTAGCTATCAATGCGAAATGAAGCAGATACATACAACACTTGAACACGGATTTATTTCGATTTGTCCTTGGCGTTTGTGGGATCGTTTCCACCGTTGGCACCGTGATGTTCATAGATATTCATTTGCTTAAAAGCCCTTAGTCGATTCGATTCTCAGTCATCGGTGGCAGAAGCAACCCAAGATGTTGTGACCTCGAACACTCTCTCACCGAGAGTGTCGTTGGCTTATTTTCGTTTTTTTATGGCTTCTCTCACAATGGGAGGGCTGGGTCGTGTCGCCTCGGGTCTCCACGCAGCCGTGTCGCCTCGGGTCTCCACGCAGCCGTGTCACCTCGTGTCTCCACGCAGCCGTGTCGCCTCGGGTCTCCACGCAGCCGTGTCGCCTCGGGTCTCCACGCAGTCGTGTCACCTCGGGTCTCCACGCAGCCGTGTCACCTCGTGTCTCCACGCAGTCGTGTCACCTCGGGTCTCCACGCAGTCTGGTCACCTCGGGTCTCCACGCAGCCGTGTCACCTCGGGTCTCCACGCAGCCGTGTCACCTCGGGTCTCCACGCAGTCGGGTCACCTCGGGTCTCCACGCAGTCGGGTCACCTCGGGTCTCCACGCAGTCGGGTCACCTCGGGTCTCCACGCAGTCGGGTCACCTCGGGTCTCCACGCAGTCGGGTCACCTCGGGTCTCCACGCAGTCGGGTCACCTCGGGTCTCCACGCAGTCGGGTCACCTCGGGTCTCCACGCAGTCGGGTCACCTCGGGTCTCCACGCAGTCGTGTCACCTCGGGTCTCCACGCAGTCGTGTCACCTCGGGTCTCCACGCAGTCGTGTCACCTCGGGTCTCCACGCAGTCGTGTCACCTCGGGTCTCCACGCAGTCGTGTCACCTCGGGTCTCCACGCAGTCGTGTCACCTCGGGTCTCCACGCAGCCGTGTCACCTCGGGTCTCCACGCAGTCGGGTCACCTCGGGCCTCCACGCAGTCGTGTCGCCCGGAGTTCAAGAACAGATCTACATGTATATGACGGTTTTGACTTAACGGGCGGAATGTATTTCTCTGTGTGGTTGTCCAAGAGTGTACGTTTATTTGTTGTGATATGAGAGTCTCCCCAGCTCATGTCCTAGGCTCTGCTTGTTGCCGTTGGTGTTGGATGACTCGACCCTGCATTCTCGTGAACAACCATTTGGCAGAGTTTCAGTGTTGCTCTAGTATTGTATGGTGTCATTTAGTATGTTTCAATGATCTTCCGTTTCAAACAAGGCTTTGACCATTTTCTGGTCATACTCCTTCAGATTCTGCCTCTTGGAAGAAAGTTGTCATCCTTATTGTGTTTAGAAACACGTCGCAAGAGGTGACTATCGCCCAATTTGTTGACGTCTACCACACTGGAGGTTGCAGGTATTACATTTCGAATTCCTAACCTCTTCAGTGAATCCATACGTCAAACAAAATGTCGCTGCTCTTGTTCACGATCTGCAATAGAGGAGGAGGAGGAGGAGGAGGAGGAGGAGGAGGAGGAGGAGGAGGAGGAGGGAGGAGGAGGAGGAGGAGGAGGAGGAGGAGGAGGGAAAAAGGAGAAGACGACAACGACGACAAGAAAAATTAGTAAAAGGAGTAGTTGTATCTGTAGTAGTAGTGGTGGTAGTAGTAGTAGTAGTAGTAGTAGTAGTAGTAGTAGTAGTAGTAGTAGGAAGAGGAGGAGGAGGAAGAGGAGGGAGGAGGAAGAGTAGCGAGGAAGAGGAGGAGAGGAGGAGAGGAGGAGGAGGAGGAGGATAGAGGAGGAGGATGATAGAGGAGGAGGAGGAGGAGGAGGAGGAGGAGGAGGAGGAGGAGGAGGAGGAGAGGGCGAAAAGCATCTCGATCGGTTGTGACGTGTTTCTCAATTAATTGTCTAAGCATCGAGTTTACCGTCAAAATATGCAGACACATTTTTATAACTCTAGCAGATCTAACTTTTAGTGTCTCGGAAAGGTCGCAAAGACTTTTACTTTTCTCGATCCTCTCTTGATACTGACGCGCAGGGAGATAACGATGTTTGTGTAATCGATGTACCATCCATTATTCAGACCGGACATGAACATTTTTCTGTGCTAGGCCTTCCTATTTCACGCCAGCACGCGCAGCCATCCTTCAGAGGACCACGAATGCCAGCATGGTCGATCTGTGAAAAAAACATGGTCAGGCTTTGCTTCATGATTTGTATTAAGGAGACGTCGGCAAGCGAGTTTTCAAGCTTTCACTCTCCTGCAAACCGGTGTTGAATATAAAAGAAACCCCTGTGGATATTTCTCACATATGCATCTGATCAGCTCATATTTGGTCAGACATCTCTCTCTCTCTCTCTCTGTCTTTCTTTTTCTTCATCTCTCTCTCTCTCTCTCT
>JAWQFJ010004275.1:0-2500 GCA_034096865.1 Theodoxus fluviatilis | reverse complement strand
TTTCTGTCTTACCGTCGCTGTACTCCCATTCCTTTCCTCAATTACCATCCCTCTTTTAACTCATCCCCTTCATTCCCCAACGCCCCTACTTTCCCAGCGCGCTCGAGCCCCTCAGGAATCCTCTCAAACTTCGCGTCCATTCAGATTTCTCCAGACTGATCCGCTGCTCTTCTTCCTAGCGAGACAGTACACAGCTGTCCTGGTTCCTGCGCGTGGGACTCGAGGTCGTGTGCACCTAGCATCAACAACCAAATGCCATCACAGCGGTGTGAGAGTCTCACAGACGCTGTCACTTTCCCCCCCTCGTAACCAGCTGATAAAAAAGTAACTTTCCTGTTCAAGGATCATTAATTTTACTTTTCAAGTCTAGCACTGCAGTTAGGCGTGGGCATTGTGCGTTACCTTTCGGTCTTTCATCGATTTTCTTTTATCACAGGAGGTGTTTTTGCATAATTATCGTCTGATATTGTCGATTTAGCCCCGGAAATCTTTAGATCTCATCACTTGCGTCAGTCAGTCTTACACTGTCTTTGTGGCAGTCTGGAATAACCCAGGGCGTGGCGTCTTCTTCTCAGCCTGAAAACATTTATTTACTTAGTTTACTTGAGTTGACGAATATGTTAATCCCTGTATATTGGGATATGACAGTTTGCCTCTTTATATATCTCTTTGGATTTATGAGTTTCGTACAGTCTTCTCTCTCTCTCTCTCTCTCTCTCTCTCTCTCTCTATCTATCTATCTATCTATCTATCTATCTATCTATCTATCTATCTATCTATCTATCTATCTATCTATCTATCTATCTATCTATCTATCTATCTATCTATCTATCTATCTATCTATCTATCTATCTATCTATCTATCTATCTATCTATCTATCTATCTATCTATCTATCTATCTATCTATCTATCTATCTATCTATCTATCTATCTATCTATCTATCTATCTATCTATCTATCTATCTATCTATCTATCTATCTATCTATCTATCTATCTATCTATCTATCTATCTATCTATCTATCTATCTATCTATCTATCTATCTATCTATCTATCTATCTATCTATCTATCTATCTATCTATCTATCTATCTATCTATCTATCTATCTATCTATCTATCTATCTATCTATCTATCTATCTATCTATCTATCTATCTATCTATCTATCTATCTATCTATCTATCTATCTATCTATCTATCTATCTATCTATCTATCTATCTATCTATCTATCTATCTATCTATCTATCTATCTATCTATCTATCTATCTATCTATCTATCTATCTATCTATCTATCTATCTATCTATCTATCTATCTATCTATCTATCTATCTATCTATCTATCTATCTATCTATCTATCTATCTATCTATCTATCTATCTATCTATCTATCTATCTATCTATCTATCTATCTATCTATCTATCTATCTATCTATCTATCTATCTATCTATCTATCTATCTATCTATCTATCTATCTATCTATCTATCTATCTATCTATCTATCTATCTATCTATCTATCTATCTATCTATCTATCTATCTATCTATCTATCTATCTATCTATCTATCTATCTATCTATCTATCATTATCTATCTATCTATCTATCTATCTATCTATTCTATCTATCTATCTATCTATCTATCTATCTATCTATCTATCTATCTATCTATCTATCTATCTATCTATCTATCTATCTATCTATCTATCTATCTATCTATCTATCTATCTATCTATCTATCTATCTATCTATCTATCTATCTATCTATCTATCTATCTATCTATCTATCTATCTATCTATCTATCTATCTATCTATCTATCTATCTATCTATCTATCTATCTATCTATCTATCTATCTATCTATCTCTATCTATCTATCTATCTATCTATCTATCTATCTATCTATCTATCTATCTATCTATCTATCTATCTATCTATCTATCTATCTATCTATCTATCTATCTATCTATCTATCTATCTATCTATCTATCTATCTATCTATCTATCTATCTATCTATCTATCTATCTATCTATCTATCTATCTATCTATCTATCTATCTATCTATCTATCTATCTATCTATCTATCTATCTATCTATCTATCTATCTATCTATCTATCTATCTATCTATCTATATCTATCTATCTATCTATCTATCTATCTATCTATCTATCTATCTATCTATCTATCTATCTATCTATCTATCTATCTATCTATCTATCTATCTATCTATCTATCTATCTATCTATCTATCTATCTATCTATCTATCTATCTATCTATCTATCTATCTATCTATCTATCTATCTATCTATCTATCTATCTATCTATCTATCTATCTATCTATCTATCTATCTATCTATCTATCTATCTATCTATCTATCTATCTATCTATCTATCTATCTATCTATCTATCTATCTATCTATCTATCTATCTATCTATCTATCTATCTATCTATCTATCTATCTATCTATCTATCTATCTATCTATCTATCTATCTATC
>JAWQFJ010004274.1:175000-214865 GCA_034096865.1 Theodoxus fluviatilis | reverse complement strand
GGATGAAATGGATACGTAAAATAAAGGCTTTGTGAGATACTCTGCTCATTTTACTTCCCACGTTACGGACCTTTCAGCTGTGGCGCTAGCGCTTTGGATGACATGTGGAAGTTATGTAGAAGATCCGCTGTGATCAACTGTTATCACTAGGTTGCTGTAAATCTCCACTCTTTTTCCAGTGAAAGGGCCCGGGCTTGTTTCGTTAAGCAGCAGTTGAAATATGTTTATATGATTCGAAAAATATATACGCACGAGCGTTCCTTAATGGTTCTGTGTTCACTATTTGGGAGCTCGAGAGGTTCAGCCCTGTGCTGAGTCAGTAACATTCATGATCTAGGGCCAAGCAGCATGCTGCCTATGATCTACGCGGTAATTTGTCCCCTCTAGAAAGAATTAAATGTTGTAAGCATGAGTACTTTGGTGAGAGAAACTATTACGTATAGAAACGATTGAGGGAGAGAAAAGATATCATGATATTTTCAATATCTATAAATAAAGTTGTATGTTTGCATTTTCATGAAGAGAGATAGTCGTGGAAGAAAATAGTATATATAGTTTTAAATTTACATAAAAAGTAATATGATAAAAAAATTTAAGATTTAAAAGATGTTCAAAAATGAGAGGGGCAAAATGAAAAGAGCGCCAGTATAAGAAAAGAAATAATACAATTGAGCATAGAAAATGATGGTAAGAAACTACAAAGGACAAACATCATATATAGAGCACAAAATTTCCCCTTTGTTTCGTTAACTTAAATGTGGAAAAAAGAGAATAACATTAAGAAAGAATTTAGTGAAGTATAGATGATTTAAGCAGATAATAAATAATAGAAAAATGATTTTCAGATAATGAATGAATTATAAAACGAAAAAAGAACAGGGAGCGAATAAATTTAAAGGGAAAAAAAGAGTGAATACACGAGATTGTAAAAAAGCAAAAATAGTGAGTGTATAGATGATAAAAGAGGTAGATTCAGAAATAGATATCTAAAAATGTAATTAAAAAGAGATCAGCAAACATAAGATAAAAGATGAAAACATAAGATGGAAAAGGTAATTCAGATAAATATTCGTGATAAAAGTATGTGAAGACGCAAAACGTAAAAGACATATGAGACAGGTAAATTCATAAGTAATATAAATAAAGAGATCTTATATATTTACGTGATATCCAAATTTAAAAATCATTATATGAAATAAAAATTATGGAGCTAGAACTGACGGTCAAATACAAGGCGTATTGTATTAGACAGAGATTTTTGAAAAACTAGTAGTTATGAAAGAACCGTCGACTTTCAAAAGTAGGAATGAAGAGAAGACAATTGACGTTTTATTTAAAAAAAATCGGAGAAGGAAATAAAAAAACCCCTCAGCTGTGACAGCTCGTCAGCTTTCGATATCCAGCTGTGTGTTTACATCATCAGATCTCTCTTTCCGACATTTCCAAACAAGCCTGCTGTACGGCGACTAGACAGAGTGGGTGTTTGTTTCCGAGCGTGGAGTTCTCAGCCTTTGCTCTCAAGAGCGCACGTGCTATTTTCCGAAAGAGAAATAATCTGTACGTTCATGACGGACTGTTTCAAGATAGTCAACGTGGAATACACTGATACAGTCTCTGTAAAGGCGAAAAAGGTGCAACTATTTACTGACGAGTAAACGCTCCCTACCAAATGCTACGATCATATAACCCAACTTCCAGCTCTACTGACATCCATCTCTCATTCACTTTCCTCTCCATGTCTGTCTGTTTGTCTGTCTGTCTGTCTGTCTGTCTGTCTGTCTGTCTGTCTGTCTGTCTGTCTGTCTGTCTGTCTGTCTGTCTGTCTGTCTGTCTGTCTGTCTGTCTGTCTCTCTCTCTCTCTCTCTCTCTCTCTCTCTCTCTCTCTCTCTCACGTTGGGCCTATCATCGACAGCTGTATAAACAAACACGCGATCAAATCAAGCTGTAATTGGACTTAAACAGGGACAGATATTCAAGCAACTCATGCAAGTGTGTAAACACGCCGCTGTCACTGTGTACACCGCCATGCTGACCCCTGATCCTCGTAATCCCAAACCGCCAAAACGACCGGAAGCAACGACAGTAGTCGCCACCGTTGACACTTCCGGTGCCGGGCGGATATCTGAAGCATCTCCGCGCTGACTCATCACCTGTCATTGTCAAGATCATCGCTCTAAACCTTGAGAAAGTCAACACTATCACGTATGAACCAGTTCATTTTGTCTGAAGTAAATTGAGACAGGAATAGTTGACGCGATTTCACAAACGCCGGCGATGCAGCGCAAGTGCATGTTTATCCAATAATCAGATAGAAAAGGGTTCACTGCGTGATGGATGTGAAAAAGCCTGTAAACGAACCATAGGCAAACTTGGTGCATGTTTACCCAGAAGTAGATAGCAAAGGTGCACTCAGGAGAAATTACCGATACAATCTCACAAAGACGACAGTGTTTCATGCAGGCACTTAACGCATACACACAAACACGCGAGCACATGGGTTAATGCATTCCCTAACACCCAAGCACGCGTTTACACCGACACATGCCACACCAACATAATGCACGCACGAAATCACGCACGCACTCACACAATACACGCACACACACATACACACGCACACATGAAAAAATACACACACAAATAAACACGCGCGCACAGATACAGAGAGAGAGAGAGAGAGAGAGAGAGAGAGAGAGAGAGAGAGAGAGGATGAGAAAACACTGGAAAAAACCACATGCATATACACACACACGCACATACATACACATCCCAACACACACATCCCAACACATACACACACACGCACACACATCCCAACACACACACATGCACACACACACACACACACACACACACACACACAAACATACACACACACTGAACACACACACACACACACAATAAACACACACACGCGCGCGGACATGCACGCACTCACACACACATATGCACACACACATACACACTTGCACACATACACACATATTTACATACATATATTATATACACACACATTTTACTTACGAGCTCTTTCTTGAGCGTGTTGAGCGCCACGTTGACTCTGGCGGTGGCTGCCACATACTCTGTCCCAGTCTTCCGCACAGCAGCCACGTCCATGATGTCACCCAATGACGTCACGCCGTTGCCATTCTTCAAGTCATCCTCTGACGTCACTGGTGCTCGATTCACTGACATGGTGTCGCAGTATGGCATTTCAGCGAGAAGATGTCCAATTGAATCGCATTACGGATGACTCCTGATGAGATAAATTTTGTCGTTTGTCGGATATTTTGACCTGGCAATTGATTTTCAGTCGAGGTTGAGCGTGAGCTTTGCGCCACAGTTCTCACTATCATTCGACGCACAGCAGTTGCACGATTCTTCTCCCTCTGCCGGAACCTGTGGTCAAAAACTGTTGGGACTTGATGCACTTGTCGGCTCTGTCTCCTCTCATATGATTTACATACACTCTCTGTCACCGACTCTGAAAGTAGAAAAAGCACGCTGTCTATAAATATCCTATACAGGATGGATCAGTTTTAAGAGCTCCTCCACTGCATTAATTTACAACCCATTATACCTGTAGTGTTTAACTGATAAACACTATTCACACAGTATTTCATAAATGAGACAAAGTATTTTTTGTTGTATGTGAGATGACTCAGGCGAAATAATCGATAAGCTAAAGTCTCTAACCCATGTCCTGGGAATACCAAGAATTCATTTACTGACTGACTCATTCTCCCACATTAAATTAAATATTTCATTTCCAATGTATATTGCCGAAATCACAGTAAAATAACAAGGACAGGTCAGTGTGTTCTCCAGACGTAAAGCTCCTTTCACACGAGACGCTGTATCCACGTGAAAGCTGTACGTCAAAGCGACGCTAGTGGCAGCGACGTGTATGCACTCGACAAGAAACTCGTCAGCATTTGAGCTCCGACCAAAGGGCATGGATGGTATCTTCATTTCCCGTCACACTCTAAGGCTTATCACGCTGATCACTATCACCCATGAAGCCAGGACTAATCTCATGTCTAATCTTTCATTAACAAGTGCCTCGGTGAGAAAGTGCTCTAGTCTCGTTTAATCCTCGTATGATTTTGACATCATTACCATGATTAATTTCATGCAGAAAAGACAATTATCAACGCAATCAATTCCATTCTTAGCAACTGCTACTTAGAGGGTGCTTCATGTGATTCAAGTTTGGTCACTTTCTCACAGGTCGAGACTCGTCTACTTTGGTGACCCATGAAAGCTGGACTTTCTGAAAGCTTTCAAGAAGAACATCAGAGTTGGACTTGTAACTGTTTTTCTCAGTCTATGATGCACCTTCAGAGTGCACGAAGAAATGAGCTGTTTTCTAACCAGCAAAGTAAATATATATGTACTGGAGTAGTTGAAGCTCCGTAGACCTGACAACATGCTTTTCAGACTTATTCATAGTGAATTAGTTCCGCGTTCATACCACAGTGACTGATTGTCATTGCAGTAAACATGTCACTGTTTTCCTGTTGAGTCTCTGATCATGTGGACGTTTGTGTTGATGGTACAGGTGATCTGTCCTGTACATTGTAAACAAAACAAGAAAGACGACGCCGTTGTCAGTGCCTTTAAAACAGCTGGATTAAAAAATTATCAAAACTCACGTTTAGTCGCCGCAAATAAAATGTTAGAATTCGTTATAATGTGTGATGCCAGAAATGGAGTCAAGCTTACAACTGACACAAACGTACGTACATAGTATGATATGTTCAAGCAAGTGGTGCAAAGCGGTTTGAGATCCAGACATGGTTAAGAATTCGCTATATAAAACCACGTCTTTACCCTTCAATTCTTGGTAACGATCTAGCCCGACTCTGAAAATAACCGTACTAGGCACCGACAGCTCTGAAACATTGCCAAGATGATTCTTTTTTTACTTTGATAAAACCTCGCCTTTGATCGGCTCAAAGACAGATCTTTGATGCGTCTATTACCCATATCAAATCCGTTTTTATCAAACGGAGCCTTCGTGGCTTTCAGAACGGCAGGCGAGTGACGCAAAACAGACGAACTGCCAGACAGCCAGGACAGGACAAAGGCTTCGCTCTCTGTTCCCACCATGCTCGCCTCTCCCCCCGCACTTTCATACGCAACAAGTCCTGGCGAGAGCTCAAAAACAGACCCTCAGCTTGTTGGTTCCACTGGGGCTCTCTGTTTATTTCCATGCCAAAGGCCCTAGGGTCCCAAATGAGGCTAATTGAAGGGCACCAAGGCTATATCCGACCGACTCCTGCTGCCAGAGTCTTCTGTTTCAACAGCCAGGGGCTCTGAAAACATCAAAACCGTCCAGAGCAAAGCGCTTGCAGAAGTCAATCAGAAACAATTCCGGCTTCTGATCCTGTTTATCTTCAGCTGCGGAAAGCCAAGCTGTGTTTAGTGGTTTTATGAAAGAGGTTACGACGATTGACGACTAAATGGCAGAGGAAGCTGCCTGTAAGACAAATCTGTGGGAGAAAGTGCCTGAAGAAAGGTTAGCGGAAGATCTGATGGCTCCCAGGCGTGCAGGAAGGCAAAGGGAAACCTGTTGATGGCGTGTCAATTCTTGCCAGATGCAAAATCCACGTGAATACGGACGGTGCTCCTCTCTGCCTTGTCGCATACTGAACTTTCTAGACGTCTGACAGAAACTACTGCCCCAGTCTCTCTCTCTCTCTCTCTTTCTCTCTCTCTTTCTCTCGATCTCTCTATCTATCTATCTATCTATCTCTCTATGTCTCTATATCTATCTATCTATCTATCTATCTATCTATCTATCTATCTATCTATCTATCTATCTATCTATCTATCTATCTATCTATCTATCTATCTATCTATCTATCTATCTATCTATCTATCTATCTATCTATCTATCTATCTATCTATCTATCTATCTATCTATCTATCTATCTATCTATCTATCTATCTATCTATCTATCTATCTATCTATCTATCTATCTATCTATCTATCTATCTATCTATCTATCTATCTATGCTGTCTATCTATCTATCTATCTATCTATCTATCTATCTATCTATCTATCTATCTATCTATCTATCTATCTATCTATCTATCTATCTATCTATCTATCTATCTATCTATCTATCTATCTATATGTCTGTCTCCCTCCCTCCCTCCCACCCACCCTCCCTCCCTCCCTCCCTCCCTCTCCCTATCTTTCCCTCCCTCCCCCCTCCCCCCTCTCTCTCGTGCCTTTAAACAGTTGCGTTTATCATATATGTATGCATGTGTGTATAGTCGCGTGCACTCGCATCTGTGTGCGAGTGAGTGAATGAGTGATTGTGGTTGTGAGTGTGTTTGCATGTATTTCGTCGACCACAATCATTTTGGTGAGAAGCAGACAAATTGGACGAAAGGGACAGTGATGTTGAGAGAGAGAGAGAGAGAGAGAGAGAGAGAGAGAGAGAGAGAGAGAGAGAGAGAGAGAGATGGCAAAACGCGCAGAGAGGGAAATAAAAAGGGGAGGGGAAAAGTGGGGGTGGGGATGAGGTTTCAATACATGAAATGGTGAAGGTGGAGGGGGTGTCAGGGGAGACACAAGGAAGCACAGAGTGGGAATAAGCAGATGGTGGACCCCAAGGGAGGAAGACACACTTAGAAACCTTCCTGCCGCCGCCTTAGCACAAAGGGGAGGAAGGGTGTGGAGGGAGGGGAAGGGGTTGGGGGTGGGGGGTGGTGTTAGGTGGATGTTTACAAAGGATGGAAGCGAAAGGCGAGGTAAAGTGGGAACTAACACATCAGAAAGGCCTCAATTCAAACTTGCGCTTAGTACACAGCAGCAAGGCCATGTTGGCTTCCTAAGGAAATCTGGTACCAATTAGCATGATGGTCAGACACAAGTGTACGTGCGTGTATATTATGCCAAGTGCTAGGCAAAGACGCAAACAGAATGCGATGAAAATCTTAAGAGCGTTGCTAGAAATGACCCTATGCTGTCAGCAAAGAGGCAAATCACAAAACAGACATCAGTTTCTAATGATTTGTAAACTACTCTAGCTGCAAACGTACATCCAAGCATTATGCTTGGCATATTTCCATTGATGAGATCGGAAGAAACCTCCTCTGACTATGTTATGCACACTTATCAGAGTGCATTCATTGTATGTGGCAAGTGTGAAATCAACAAGGGAATCGAATCTTTTAATTGATTGCATCTAATTCTGCTTTACCACATCGTGTACATTATCCAACCGTGGTGAAAGACTTCTACTGAAATGGAACGCTCTACCCTGGACAAGGACAATTCGCTGTACATTATCCAACCGTGGTGAAAGACTTCTACTGAAATGGAACGCTCTACCCTGGACAAGGACAATTCGCTGTACATTATCCAACCGTGGTGAAAGACTTCTACTGAAATGGAACGCTCTACCCTGGACAAGGACAATTCGCTGTACATTATCCAACCGTGGTGAAAGACTTCTACTGAAATGGAACGCTCTACCCTGGACAAGGACAATTCGCTGTACATTATCCAACCGTCGTGAAAGACTTCTACTGAAATGGAACGCTCTACCCTGGACAAGGACAGTTCGCTGTACATTATCCAACCGTGGTGAAAGACTTCTACTGAAATGGAACGCCCTACCCTGGACAAGAACAATTCGCTGTACATTATCCAACCGTCGTGAAAGACTTCTACTGAAATGGAACGCCCTACCCTGGACAAGGACAATTCGCTGTACATTATCCAACCGTCGTGAAAGACTTCTACTGAAATGGAACGCCCTACCCTGGACAAGGACAATTCGCTGTACATTATCCAACCGTCGTGAAAGACTTCTACTGAAATGGAACGCCCTACCCTGGACAAGGACAATTCGCTGTACATTATCCAACCGTCGTGAAAGACTTCTACTGAAATGGAACGCTCTACCCTGGACAAGGACAATTCGCTGTACATTATCCAACCGTCGTGAAAGGCTTCTACTGAAATGGAACGCTCTACCCTGGACAAGGACAGTTCGCTGTACATTATCCAACCGTCGTGAAAGACTTCTACTGAAATGGAACGCTCTACCCTGGACAAGGACAGTTCGCTGAGGCAACGGTCATACGATAGGCCGCCGAGTTTTTCTCCAGTCACTGTGTCTCTCTTGTTCTTGCTACTATACATACATGTACTAACAACTGCCCGTTTTGCCATGACGAGAGTCAGCAAAGTAAGATCTTCGGGGCAAGAGGAGCCCATCAGAAAGACTTGTTTCCTGTGGAAGCTTGTTTCTTTCTAAACAACACGACAGAGCCGTGTTACAAATGTACAAAAAAGTAGCTTGATGGAGATGGGGCACAGTGATGCCATTCATCATGTTATTTTCCTTGTAGTTCTTGTTCATATAAAAATCAGAACAGAGTGAGGCCTTTTACTGCTCAAAATCTCATTGGCCAGATGAAGAAGTTCGCGAGTGGAAGACAGCAGACTTATTAAAAAGTTCATTCTACTAAGCAAAAATACGATTCTGAGATGGGGAAAAAGAAAAACGTTTTCCCGGCGACCTTTGCGAAATTTGCTGTCCCGTTTGCTACCTGCGCCTTTGGGCACTTGCAAAAAGCTGTTAATGTCTTCTGCGATTCCTTGCTGAAGATGGGAACATATAGGAACCTCTAGTCCCTCCAGCACAAGAACACTCTTCGATGTTGGAGGGTTCGTGGGCTTCCAAGATATGGGTATTCTGCTTATCAAATGCTCACATATTATGATGAATTCGTATACAAATTGAGGTAAGATAGACGAACAAAACATGCATAAAGTTACTCATATTTTGAAGTTTCACCTTGTCGAAGTGCAATGGTCTGGATACAGGGACTGTATGAATCAATGTCGTCTTATCTAAGATTGACGTAACTCTAATTCAACTACAACCATCCCTACTTCATTGTGTGGGAACAGTTAATGGGCTTCTGTTGCCAGAAATATATGCACTTTTGTCGAACCATGCAGTTTTTGCGCTTCCACAAGCTGGGATGGAAGAAAGACCTCCCACTTTCCTCCAAACGTAAATGTCAATATGTGCAGTACCATCTCGGGTGAAAGCCAACTGATATAACGTCTACGAGCCTTTTTCTTGAGAGAAGTCGACTCAACTTCAAATGAAACAGCTCCACAACAACTGAACTTGCAGAAATAAAGATCTCGAAGCTTTTTGTCAGCAGATGTAAATGTAGGCAAAACCTTAGATGACGTCATAATGAATCGAAATAATACGGTTTCGTCCTATTTTCTTCGTAACAATCTATTCATCATCTCCAGTTTGAACTGCATCTCCACTACTGAATCCATGCAGCGAGCGTTTGAAGTTTTCCCATGACAGACTTTATCTGCTCAACACTCGAGACACAGAGAACGTTTCCCAGGATTGCATCCCCTCCTGCAAGACTTGGGGTCTCGCTTTGTCTCGGCGTCTCTTTCTCTCTTCCAGTCCGACCCTCTGTCTGTGTCGTGTGTGTGGAGGCCCAGGTGTGTTTTGTTGTCTGTCTGTGAGACTGTCCCTGCTGGTGAGGCTTAGCACCCCCAGAGCAGTTCCTGTGGCCTGACCGCATTGACTTGCCTTGCCCTCGCCCCCGCCACGTTTGCCCTCAGAGCGCCAGCACAAACACCAAGCCAGGCGGGCCGTGCTCTTGCAACATGGCAGGCGCCCGCATCCGTGGAGGTCTGTACGTTTTTGTCGTGAGTGGTAATAATGGTGTGCGCAGCTTCAGTACAATCGCATTGTAATTCTGTGGCATAACACCTGTTGTTGAAGATGTCGTCGCCGTTATAATCATCGTTGTCGTCGTTATAATCATCGTCGTCGTCGTCGTCATCGTCGTCATTATCATTTGAGTCCCTCCACCTCCTCCTCGTCCTCCTCGTCCTCCTCCTCGTCATCGTCATTGTTATCATCATCATCATCATCATCATCATCATCATCATCATCATCATCATCATCATCATCATCATCATCATTCTCATCATCATCATCATCATCATCATCATCATCATCATCATCATCATCATTGCTGTCGTCATCGTCATCGTCGTCCTTAACTATGGCAACAGCTGCAGCAACTGCAGGTACTGTAACAACTTCAGAAAAGATAGCGCAGTAGTATCGCATACTGTGCTATTTATCTTTATGAATGTGATAAAAAAGTACCCATTCTTGCATGAAAAGAGCACAGTTTTATCGACAGAGTTCGAACAAGAGGAATGATTTTCCAATCAGTCAGAATATGAGCAGTTGGGAGAAATTGGGAAGACAGAAGCAGACCCACCCACTAAAACACCGCAAGATTGACTGTTCTGTCCTATTTGCGAGTGGGCAATACTCAATAAAACACGAAGCGATTTAAAGAACCGACGGTAGACATGTATACAAGTGTATAAAGCCAGCCGTGGGGCTGTCTCTGAAGACGTGCAGAAAGTATTGCCAGCACAGGAAGACTTGGTGAAGCTACAAACATCCTGCATGAGCACATCTGCTAAAGCTGCAGTCATTAAAACATTCGACAAAGCCTGGGCACACCAACCCGAGTTGTTACGTAAATAGACGAAGCAAACATGCAGTAGACATTGAAAATGAGGAGGCTGAACCTTTATTTTCCATTTCACTTGTTTCTTTTCTTTTTGGAAGAGGCCAGATTGAACAGAATCCAAACTTTCATTCATTGAAAATGCGATTTTAAATTTTAATAGTTGATTTCCTGAGTGCTCATAGGACAGGGAAGTTGGGACAGTACACAGTTTGTTATTTCCCGTTACTTTCTTTCTTGTGTTTCTTTTTCCCATGACCGAAAAAGGTTTTGGATCGGCAGAAAATAATAGGGTCTGAGGGTTACTGTGACGTAACTCCTCCTCGTGTTTCTTACAACACCGGCTCTGCGCAATATGTGCTTGTGTCTAGGGGTCTGAGGAGTGACGCCAACAAAGGAAATTAACTTGCATGCTCATGCAATAATTCAAACGGACACAAGAGTGACAATTTACGAAAAGATTTAATAATCAGGAGCAAACAGATGATCAAGCAGTCTGTTGTTACAAGCCCGTGCATGAATAATAATAAAAACTTCTGTGTTCAGTCCTAATTCTTTTAGCCAGCCAGCCTTTTCTATATCATGGTAAAAACTTATCTGAGTTCACTGAGTCCGTTCTGTGGAGGAATGATGAAGGGTGTCAGGGCAGCGTGACCCTGTAGTTGCACTGGCAAAGGGGGTCAGGGCAGTTGACCCGAGTGGCTGCTCCTAAAGGGGGGTTGTTTGGGAGCGTGGAAGGGGTGTCGACGGAGGCATTGGTGGGTCCTACAGAGGGGTCAGGAGATGGTCATCTCCGCTTCAGTTGCAGCTTGTCAGCGAGCGGCTGCCCGCATCTCCTCCATCCAGGGGGGCTGGAGGCGGTGAGTTGTAGGGGGGTGGGGAGGGAAGTCATTCCCTGTCCTTGCCCCTAGGTCAGACTGGCCTTAATTGATACCATGTTGTATTCTTTTGGTGCTCCCTGGAGAGGGGCAAACACGCCAGTCCTGCTAGCAGACTGCTGCCTGTATTTATATCTTCTTCCATGTCTGGATTGAGAGTCTCAGAAATTCACCAATGGGAAGAAGGGGATGTTTGGTGCCTGCTGACTGGACAACTTCTTACCGCTTAATGTCTTCAAAGTTCTCTTACTCTGGACCAATAGGAAAGTAGAGAAAATTGGCGCATTTTCGTCCCACTCAAAGTCTGGCACCGTCAGCACAATTCTCTGGGTTCAAAGTCTCTCACACAGTCAGCATAATTCTCTGGGCTCGAAGTCTCACGTCAGCACAAGCTTGGCGCCCAACTTGAAAACTGTTCACTCCTCCCACCAACACAGTAATATTCTAAAGGCATGGCTGGTTGCTTAATAAACTACATTTAGTTGAGGTCTGGCTGGCTTCTATATCCTTAAGTATTCCTTACTTAAAACATGCATAAACACACAATTCATAGTGGTAGTGGTATGATGCTTCATTAGCTCACACAGAAAACGTAGCACAGGGTAGGCATTTTGCCTAAACCATACAGAGAAATAAAACAGAGGTGGATGGCCGCAACAGTTACCATAATCACAACTGTTCTTTTCCCTTATGAAATGTAAATCATCGTTATAATTTTTTCGTGCTTACAGCCCTTTGCACCATTTGATCTGCTGATGAGAGAATTCGATACAGAAATCAACGACAGAGTAATAAACACAAACAATAAGCTTCAATGTATCTGAATAAACGTATAACCAGGTGCTAGTTTCTGTCCATAGAGGGGCACCGATTTCCCCATTGCAATAGCTGTTGGGCACGTCTCACTGTAGAGCTGCATTCATGAACACTATAGACGACATTGCTTCCTCGTCCATGTCTATCAAGGCCATCTTCCCATTGCGATGGACGAAGATCCTCTATTAATTGCACTGCATTTCCGTGTATGCGTCAGCAAATAAACGACAGACAGAGAGCATTATGGGACACCGCTTGAAATTCATGGCAAACTCTACTTTAAGGCACACAGTACGTCCGCAAATGTTTGCTCTCGAAGCGATTCCAAACCGAGCAGGTAAAACTGATAACGAGTATCACTTCCATTGAATAAAAGATGCTTCGCCGACTGTGCATCAGCGAATGAGCTTCAGATTGAGGATGCCATATGGCAATTTTGAAAAATACTTGGGGTCATCTTTGTTAGAGGCACGAGAGCTCCAAATCGCTTCAGAGTTAGGACGCTTCTAACTATGCATTGAAAGCAGTGGAATCAAACTTTTCAGCACAAGGAGACACAACCACTCTTCAAGACGCAGACTGATGCACCTTTACACCAGAAATCAAGTGTCCAACCAGATTCAATGCATATTAAGATGAAGCTATATATAGCCAACATCTGGGTTGCCTCCTGTCAAAATAAGAGATTTCTGAAAGCGTTTTGAGGCGTCTGCAAACATGTTCACATGCTTGTTTAGCGCGAAGCTCCACATCGTGAGGTCTGATCGAGACGAGTGATAGAGGATGGATGGTCGGTCGGGTGGATTAACAGATGGATGGATGGATGGATGAATGTGCGGATGCATGGATGGAGGGATGGATGGATGGATGGAGGGAGGGAGGGAGGGAGGGAGGGAGGGAGGGAGGGAGGGAGGGAGGGAGGGAGGGAGGGAGGGAGGGAGGGAGGGTGGGAGGGAGGGAGGGAGGGATGGGTGGAAGAATGGATTCCTGAACAACTGGTTGGAATGCATAATTGGATTGATATTTTGATGAATGGATGAAAGGATGGACAAGTGGACGGATGGACAAATGATTGGATGGATGGATGGACGAATAATTAGATGGACGCATAGATAAATAATTGGATGAATGAATAAATGAATAAATGATGGATGAATTAACGATGCTACACAGCCTGTTGTCCTTTTGCTGGTAATGATAGGAGTAATGGAAAGAAATCTACAGAACAACGTCACATTGGGATCACCCTGACCTTGCCCTACGTCATATCCGGGCAAGTGATGTAGCGTTCTTCATTTAAAGATGCTAAAAATACTCCAGGCACTTTCAGAATAAATGGGGACAGTGACCTTTGTGCCTGTGATCAGGAACGGCAAGCAAATCAATGTGTCCATATACCTGAGTGAAATCACCGTTGAGCACCACGAGCGTGTTGCGACATCAGGGTCAGGTGCGGACAGCTGGCTCCAAAGGTGCATGAGTGATGTAGGCGCTGATATGATCTGGCAGAAGACGTCTTTTGAACGCAGAGTTTTCAGGCGTGACTAAGACGAGTTGCTCACGTTCTAGCGTGAGTAATTGAGGCGTTCTGAACGATGACGTGACAAGGCCGGGTAAATGATTGCGATGAGAAAGAGATAGAGAGAGAGAGAGAGAGAGAGAGAGAGAGAGAGAGAGAGAGAGAGAGAGGGGGGGGGAGGGAGGAAGATAAAACAGAAAACAGACACGCAAACAGACACACCAACAGATAAGTAGACAGACACACAGACAGACACAGAGAGACACACAGATAAACAGACGCACACACACAAACAGACACAGACACACACACACACACACACACACACACAGACATAGAGAGACAGACACACACACGTACACACACACACACACACACACACACACACACACACACACTCACACACTCACACACACACTCACAAACAGAGACAGCACAGGCAGAGACAGACAGACAGACAGACAGACATACAGAGAGAGAGAGAGAGAGAGAGAGAGAGAGAGAGAGACAGACAGAGAGACAGAGAGAGAGAGAGACACAGAGAGGGAGAGAGAGAGAGAAGAGAGAGAGAGACAGAGAGACACACAGAGAGAGAGAGAGAGAGAGAGAGAGAGAGAGAGAGAGAGAGAGAGAGAGTCTACCAGTAAGGCGATACACAACACGTCAGCCAGTCTAGCACAGAGGTGAGCAGTGCAAGTTTATCCAGCACCTTTCCCCCACGTCTGCACGTGCAAGCCATCCGTCATCTCACGCACGTCTGCAAGCAAAATGTCGCCTGCTGTGGAAACAAGAGTAAAAATGGAAGGAGTGGGGGTGGGGGTAGGGGGGTAATGGAAAGAGGAATCGGTGAAAAAAGGTCGGGAGGGGGTGGGGGTGGGGGGTGGAGCAGGAGGATGGGGAAGAGAGAGAGACAGAAGCAGATGGGAAGGGCTGATAAGACGAGTGAAGAGGAACTGCGTTGTTTCCATGGGAAAAGCGTGCGACGCCTCTGGCCTGCTCACAACAGGCACTACAGAGGCGGGTTTCTCGCAGGCGATTCTCTCGTGGGGTCAGAGGTGCGTTTCCTTGCGAAAAGTATGATTAAAATGTTTACAGACAAGCGCTCTCGGAGAGCGTTCGCGAAGCCCAAAGTCTTTCTCCAAATTTTATTGAGTCTGTCTATGCAGGAGGTCGCTGTGAGCGCTTTATTTTTAATCTTTCGAAACGAAACGCGCCTATGATCCCGAGGTAGGATGGCGCATGTTGCGTTAACATTGCACCTGCGAAACGCGCCTCTCAGACTGGGGTAAGCGGAGATGCAAGTCTGAGGTTTACGTGGCAGCAAAACAGAAGTATGACTGGGATGGGAGAGAGAGGAGGGGGGAGGAGGGGGGGGGGGGGGGGGATAAACTCTGATACAGACCCGATAACCAGGAAATGAAACCACGAGAAAGGGAAGTCAAAGGATATAAAACAGCACAGAGAGCTACGGGTCGACGAGAGAGAGTGAAATACATTATCAGGTTTACCAAACTGTGCCCACCATGAGGCTGTACATATCAGTGCGCGCGAAAGAAAGTCTTGAAGAAAACGGTAATAAGACGGAAGGGCTGATGTGGGAGTGGACGAAATACAGCGTGAGTTTCCATTAGTAACGTAAGAAATTCTGAAAAGTTATACGCATTTAAGAAGACAGATATGAGAAAGTGAGAGTAAGTGATGTTCAGAGAAAAGGAAGGGTGAAAAGAGGATGAGAATGGGGAGAACTGACGGCTAAATCAATTTGGAATTAAACGAGAGAGAGAGAGAGAGAGAGAGAGAGAGAGAGAGAGAGAGAGAGAGAGAGAGAGAGAGAGAGGAGCGGGGGGGGGGGGGGGGGGGATGGGGATAGAGAGAGAGAGAGAGAGAGAGAGAGAGAGAGAGAGAGAGATTTCTAACAATACAAATTCGGGATGCCAGTTCCTTTTGCCTTGAGAGCACCAGTACTTTATCTGTAGACTCATAACTTTTCGAGAGACCCGGATGCAAATCATCAAGAACAGTTGAGCACAAGCCACTTGGACCACTGACAGTAGGCGTACGGGAGTCTATAATGATTGACAGAAAACCTGCTGAAGAGCAATGGCAGCGACAGAATCAAAACAAGGAGAAATTGCTTACATACAAAACCTTAAGCATATATATACAGTACTGTAGTGCGAAATATTTCAGGGAAAATTTGCGTGCTCGCACGCAACAGCAACATAGGCAACATCGGAAACAACAACAAATATATTTCAGCGTGAAAGCTATAGTAATATGCACCAAAGATGCACTAGACAGAAGAGGACAGATGGAAAGAAGGAAGGAAGGAAGGAAGGAAGGAAGGAAGGAAGGAAGGAAGGAAGGAGGGAGGAAGGAAGGGAGGAAGGGCGGGAGGGAGGGAGGGAGGATTGGAGGCAAGGAAGGAAGGAAAGAAGGTAGGAAGGAAGGAAGGAAGAAAGGAAGGAAGGAAGGAAGGAAGGAAGGAAGGGCTTGTTTTCAACCGCCCAAAGCCCGACATTGATTGCTGAGGTCAAGAGGACAAAGCGACAAATTTCCATCATTAAGACAACATGAAAAAATTGCCAATGAAGACGTGCCATTAAAAAGGTATACTTGAACATGATTTTTAAAAGTCATGAATAGATAAGTTCCCCAGACACTCACAGTCAAAACATGCAGAAATATACCATGCTTAATCTCATCATCACAGAGGGCTTCGAGATAGCCCTGTAGCTATTGCAAGAACCTGTAGAAATGGAGCAGTTACTAAATACACTGACTGACAACTGGGCTTGTTCCGATGGCAAAGAGACACCATGGCAATGCTGGGTGGGAGAAATGGAATGAAAGGTGAGAAGGAGAGAAGGAGGGATAGCTGTAGGCAGAACTAGAGGTGTACAGGAGTAGAGAGCACATGAAGCTCCCCAAAGCCGACGAAAGAAGACAGGATAACTCTATGGGAGAAACAGGCCAGCCTCTCTCTCTCTCTCTCTCTCTCTCTCTCTCTCTCTCTCTCTCTCTCTCTCTCTCTCTCTCTCTCTCTCTCTCACTCTCTCTCACTCTCTCTCACTCTCTCTCCTCTCCAAGCCCTTCCTCTCCCGTGGAGAGAGACTAGACTTGTGCTCTAAAATCCTACTTCCCTTTCTTTCACACGGGGCTGGCGCCTAGACTGACGAAGCTATGGAGTCTATTCAGCATGGGACGAGAGCAGCGTACTTCGCACGCCTTGGCAACAGTCTGGTGCCTGGCGCGTGACGCGACTGCCGCCTGCCGTCTCTCACGGAACGAACAGCAAATAAGATTTCTTCGCTCGAATAGGATGAAGCTGAATAATGTGTGTGTGTGTGTGCGTGTGTGAGAGAGATAGAGAGAGAGAGAGAGAGAGAGAGAGAGAGAGAGAGAGAGAGAGAGAGAGAGAGAGAGAGAGAGAGAGAGAGAGGGAGACTCAGAGTGAGTGAGTGAGAGAGAGAGAGAGAGAGAGAGAGAGAGAGAGAGAATGTATGAAACAAGATGAACGAGGTGAGAGAATAAGAAACTCAATAGACAGACCAGTGAAACAACGGACAGACAGACGGCCGGCCGGCCGGCCGGCCGGCCGGACGGGCAGGCAGGCAGGCAGGCAGGGCAGGCAGGCAGACAGACATACAAGCAGAAAGACACACAGACAGACGTGCAACAAAATACCAAATTCACACAGAACTCACGAGGCGCGGGCTTTGAAACGGAAGGATGAGGATAAACGGATTAATAATAACGCATCATTATGAGGACAACGGCTGTGGTCAGGCATGGAGAGGGATAAGCCCCGCCATGCGTCACTTGCCCTAGACACACCACAAATGACAAGTAAAACCATTCAACCCATACCGGATCGGCCGTCGCCCGGGTCACCAAGGGCCGCCGCGCCTTCTGCTGCACATCAGGGCGGAGGTGGAAAGTGTGCGACTGGTGTGACGAACAGTCAACTCCGTGCCAGAAACAACATCACTATTGGCACCTGGAATGTTAGAACACTGAGAGAGGCAGGAAGAGTAGAAGAACTTACACATGAGATGAACAGGTACCGCTGGAACATCCTTGGTCTCTGTGAAATGCGATGGAAGAACATTGGCGAGACATCAACTCAAGAAGGCCACAAACTCTACTTCAGTGGTCGAGATGATAAACACGAGCAGGTTTCTCATTCACAAGGACAACGTGAACTGCGTCATGGGATGCCGGCCAATCTCCAGCCGGCTGATCACTATCCGCCTAAGGGCAACCCCCTTCAACATCACCATCATACAGGCGTATGCTCCAACAACTGACTACAGTGACGAAGACATAGAGGATTTCTACGAACAGCTGCAGGAAGTCATAGACCAGACTCCAAAGAAAGACATCCTTGTGGTGCAAGGCGACTGGAATGCCAAAGTAGGAGAAGATGCCTACAAGAACTGGAAAGGCACATGTGGACAAAACTGCAACACCAAGTCCAACGAGAGGGGCTTGAGGCTCTTGGAATTTGCCAGTTACAACGACCTCATGCTGGCAAATACGTTTGGCTCGCACAAACCATCAAGAAGAGTCACATGGCACAGCCCCAGTGGAGAACACCATAGCCAAATAGACTACATCATGGTGAAAAAGCGCTTCCGCTCCAGTGTGAACGTAACCAAGACACGGAGCTTTCCAGGGGCCGACATTGGGAGCGACCACGAGCTTGTTCTAATGACCTTCAAGCTACACCTGAAGAAAGCCAACAAACTGGGCCCCACAAGAATCAAATTCGACCTCGAAAGACTGAAAGATCCGAGGTAGCAGAAGCCTTCCAAGCAACGATTGGAGGGAAATTTGCAGCGCTTACCATTCTAGACGCTGTCGACACAGACATAGACACGTTGATTGACACCTTCAACACAGCGGTGACTGAAACGGCCAGTGAGATCCTTGGCAAACACCGCTCAGTCAAAAAGCCCTGGGTCACAGCCGATGTACTCGATCTTTGCGACAAACGGAGAGACCTGAAGAAGAAAAAGAACGACACAGAAGGCGCAAAGCAGTACAAAGCAGTCAACCAAGAAATCAAGAAAAGCATGAAAAAGGCCAAGGAGAACTGGATTGAAGAACAGTGCCAGGACATTGATGAGAGCCTGAAGAACAACAACAGCAAAAAAGCCTACCAGCTGGTGAAAGATCTGACCAGCACAAAGCAAGGGCGAACCACCACAATACAAGACAAAGACGGAAAGTGTCTGACGGAAGAACAAGACATCTTAAAGAGGTGGACAGAATACTGCTCAGAACTCTACAACTACAGAACCACGGGAGACCCAGAGGTACCGAATGTCCCTCCAGCAACCAACAACGACGACCACCCCATCCTTCGTGTAGAAGTGGAAGCAGCAATGAAATCGCTGAAGAAGGGGAAGTCAGCAGGAGTGGACAACATCCCAGGAGAGCTGGTGCAGGCAGGGGGGGGGGGGGGGGAAGAGATGATCAGTGCTTTACTGACCATCTGCAACAAGATCTGGCAGACGGGGGAGTGGCCCACACCGTGGACGCAGTCCCTCATCATCACCCTCCCCAAGAAAGGCAACTTACAGCTATGCCAGAACTACAGAACGATCAGCCTCATCAGCCACCCGAGCAAAGTCATGCTGAAGATCTTACTGAACAGACTGAAGCCACAAGCAGAGAAGATCATCGCTGAAGAACAGGCAGGCTTCAGACAAGGGCGCAGTACAACGGAGCAGATCTTCAACCTCAGGATACTGTGCGAGAGGTACCTACAACACCAACAGGACCTCTACCACGTCTTCGTGGACTTTAAGAAGGCTTTCGACAGGGTATGGCATGCAGCACTGTGGGCTACCATGAGGCTGTACAACATCAACGCCAACCTGATCAGAGTCATAGAACACCTGTATGACAATGGCACAAGTGACGTATACTTCAACAGCAGCATTGGGGACTGGTTCAGAACCACAGTCGGAATGAGACAAGTCTGTTTCTTCTCTCCCACCCTCTTCAACATCTTCCTGGAAAGAATAATGACTGACGCCCTAAAAGACCACGAGGGGACAGTCAGCATTGGCGGCAGAACAATCACAAACTTACGATTTGCTGACGACATAGATGGCCTGGCCGGAAGTGAAAAGGATCTGGAGAACTTAGTGGAGCGCTTAGACACAACCTCCACAAATTTTGGCATGCAGATCAGTGCAAAGAAGACCAAACTGATGACCAACAACACCAACGGCATCAGCACTGACATCAAAGTCTGTGGCGAGAAACTGGAAACCGTCAACAGCTTCAAATACCTGGGAGCAATTGTCACGAATGCAGGATCCAAACCTGAAATACTCGCCAGAATTGCTCAGACCACAGCAGCACTCACAAAACTCAAGACCATCTGGAAGGACAGGAACATAGTCCTCAGCTCAAAGATCAGACTGATGCGCGCCCTGGTCATGTCCATATTATTGTATGCCTGTGAGTCATGGACACTAACAGCTGACTTGGAGAGAAGGATACAGGCCATGGAAATGAGTTGCTTTCGACGACTCCTCGGCATCTTCTACAAAGACCGCATCACAAACGAGGAAGTCCGAAACAGAATCAGGCAAGCCATCAGGCCCCATGAAGAACTACTGGCCACTGTGAAAAGACGCAAACTAAAGTGGTATGGGCACGTCTCACGATCGTCAGGGCTTGCCAAGACTATGCTACAAGGCACAGTAAAAGGAGGGAGGTGGAGAGGCAGACAAAGGAAAAGATGTGAGGACAACATCTCAGAGTGGACAGGAATGAGGCTCAGCGAAGCCTTGAGACAGTCCGAGAGGCGAGAGGAATGGAGAGAGCTGGTTGCCAGATCATCTGTGGTGTCCCAACGGTCATCCAGACTACGGGACAAGTAGGAAGTAGGAAGGATAATATATTTGCAAATTAACACTAATCTCGTTGCCACCTTTTGATGAACTCGAAGGGCCTTCGACGGGATGACGAAAACATGTTTGCAATGTACCGTACTTATTAAAGACGGCTGGCTATCAATCCGTGGCCACTGCATGCTGTGCTGTAGGCTAGTTATTTGGTATGAAGTGGTTGTTTGCTGACCTGGACACTGCCAGTTTTAAATAAATGCTTTTCCCGAATCCAGTTGTGTAAAAGAGCAAATGCGAGATCATAGCTGAATTTACACGAAACAATTTCGAGCACTTTCATTTTGAACGACAATCGATTCGCCACAATACGAGAAAACAATGACGTGCACAAATTCAGTGTATCACAAAGTCAATGTTATGAAAATGAGAGAGAAAAGAAATGGTGACGACACCATAAATACCCTGGTGTTTACGAAGACGGGAAAAATAATCTATTCATAGTAACATACGTCGAAATATTCCAACAAGGCTTTGCAAGCAGGTGTAGGCTAGATGTCTTCTTTGGCAGTCTACGGGAGGAAGAAAATGAATTTCACTTGGGTACTTCTTCATTCTGAAGTCTCATCTCCAACTTACCTCGAGGTGACCACAGGGGGACAGACGAAGAATCACATCGGTACAAATCCTTCACACTTCTTACGATTCGTCTGCCTGCTTGTCTGAGCTGCCTAGCTCTGACTGCGAAGAGCTGACATGTGTCTGTGTGTGCTCCCAGTCGAAAGAGCCAGTCAGCCCGCCAGCATAACGCAGCCAAGGAAAAGCTGGCTAGCGCACGCGGCCTATCGTCAGCCGTCTGCTCATGTCAACATGCGAGGCGCGCCTGCCTCATCGCCTGCTTCCGGAACTGTTCGGCTGTTTCCGGAAGTTGGAGCTCTGTGCTGCGCTTTTCTCTCGGTCCGAGAGAGAGAGAGAGAGAGAGAGAGAGAGAGAGAGAGAGAGAGAGAGAGGAGGGATGGAGAGAGAGAGAGAGAGAGAGAGAGAGAGAGAGAGATTGATTGATTGATTGATTCTTTATTTATCAAGGATGAAATTTTAGGCATTTCTGCCTATCTTACAAATTGTCCTTGCTCATAAAGAACTGAAAACACTGATAATTAAGACACAAAATACACAGTAGCTAATCCATGTACAACAATTGGTAAGGTATATGAAGAATACGATCAACAATGACAAATATTTTAGTAGATGCCTTTGACAACTGTCAGCTCAGTGAGTCTTGAAGATCAAGCAATACATGTCATATGTACAGGCGACAGAAGTGAAATCATCTGAATAGATAATCACGTATGGATGCTTTAAAAGACTTCATGGAAGTATTGTTCCTTAGGTGCAATGGGAGTGTATTCCATATCATAATACCTGAATATGTAATACTGCCTTTGAAAATATCTACTCTAGGTTGTGGTAGAATGAAAGTGTTGCGAGATAGTGAGTGGCTTGTTTGGGGACGAATGAAGAGATCAGTAAGATACTTCGGTGCTTGTGAATGAGCAATTTTGTGCATAAGGATGCATTTATTGAGGACGAGGTGTTTTTGGAAGGGTAGTAAGCCAAGATTTTTTATCTTTTCATCCGTAGACAATGTTGAGTCGGAAATGATAAGCTTGGCAGCTCGTCTGTACAGTGATTTAATCTTGTTCAAGTGTACTGCCATAGAGCCATCCCACACAACAGATGCAAAATTAATATGGGAATTTATGTGTGCGTGAAAAAACATTGTGCATGCATCGGTGGTGACAAAATGTTTCAATTTGGAGAGAAGGAAAATGTTCTTAGCAATAGTTTTGCATAGGGAATTGACATGTTGTTCCCAAGTTAGTTGATCATCAACAATTATGCCTAGCACTCTGTGTTGAGAAACTTGCTCAATGATTTCATTTTCTAGCATAAGGTTGATGGTTAGGGATTGTCGTTGACGTTTTTGTCTTGTAGTTAGGATCATGCACTTGGTTTTTGAGGGGTTTATGACCATTCTATTTGATGAACACCATTTTTGTAAATCATCAAGGGTAACCTTCAGGGTGCATTGGAGAGAGAGAGAGAGAGAGAGAGAGAGAGAGAGAGAGAGAGAGAGAGAGAGAGAAGGGGTTTTATGGCTTATATCAGCCAAGGTAGGCTATGTAAGGCCATTTAGAGCGAGTTAAGTCCGGATTATTTCCCAAGTTATTTCCTTCTACAAACTACATAGGGATCACAGTGGGTCTAATTTTACTCTCAACCCACGGGGATAGATAGACAGACACACAGACAAACGGACAATGCACAAACGGACAGACACAAACACACACGTACGCTCGCATGCGTGCACGCACACGCGCATGCATAGTTTTCATTTGTTATGCCTTTTCTCTCTCTGTCTCTCTCTCTCTGTCTGTCTGTCTCTCTATCTTGTTTTGTTTTGGTCCATATGGACTTGCTTGAGAAACACACATACACACACACACACACACACACACACACACACACACACACGCCCCTTCGGGTTCGATGTAAGGATGGACCCATCATGTCTCCCCACGCGAATCGTAGGCGAATGATTTGGGAAATTGACTTAACTTGTTCTAATTCTAACCAGATCCAGTTATTTTTATTTTCTATTGGCTTACATAGCCCACAACGGTTGATAGGCTGTAAAACTTCATTCGTTACTTCAGAAAATAACTTGAGGACATCAACATTAAAGTTGGCCGATCGTTGGTTGCAATCAGAGCTCGAAGAGTTGTCGCCCTTTAGCAGGACCGCACTATACACGCCGTGCGTTCAAGACGACCTACCGGTAGCCTACCGGTAGCCGAGCAACCGGTGTGTCCTCTTGAACGACTCGTTATGACCCAACGGTAGCCAAGATGGCTTCCGCGATGCCTTCTCATCGCCGCGGATTGCGCTTCTCAACCAAATGAGTAAACCAGCAGCTGCAGACTGCTCGTTCCTTGTGGAACTGATGAAATACGTTAAGCTGTAGCTGTGCATGAATGCTCGGCATCGCTCGAATATAAATTTATGTCAAAACGACAGTGCTAACTTGGTGTAAGCAAGAATATTTCGACGCTCACTTCAAGGGAGATTACACAACAAACAAAGGGCTAATGTAAGATATTAGAGTTGCTTCCCTTAAAATTGTTTCGCTATCTGCCTTGGAAATGTTTGCTAACATCTTGCCCAGTAATTATTTCAGAGCAGTTATTCTTAAAAAAAAAGAAAAGTACAATATCAGCCTAACTTCTTGTAACGTCTCGCATAGGCTGGGTAATAATCACAGGTCGAAATGCGTGCCACAGCGAATATTTGTGATGACGACTTTCTTCCTTTCCCCGAAGGCAGCCATTTTGGCTATACAGGCGCAACGGCTCTCCGGCGCGGTACGGACCGGTACGCACCGGTAGCCGTACCAAGTCGTTCAAGAGGCTACCGGTACGTACCGGTAGGCCTCTTGAACAGGCCCCAGTTTCAGCTTCTCGTTTCCCAGTGGAATGCGGTCATGAATAGCCCAGTCACGTTTCTCGACGTGATCCATTGAAACCTCATAACCATGGAAACGGGGTCGACTTGCTCAATGGCATTTCATAGTCTAGAGGTGGGAGGCCGGTCGATACGAAACAGAAAAAAAGGGAGTGACCAGTTCTGACCAAATTGTATTCTCTCGTGATATAGTGTTGTCGACTTCAACGCTGCCCAGGAACCACTAGGCCTGAGGAAGGAATCTTCCTCCGAAAGCTTGCCCTATCGACTTCAACGCTGCCCACGATACCACACCTGACATCGGGCCACGAGATGGACACCAGTGCGGCAGTCGAAGTGACTCTCACAGCCCTTAAGACAACGCTTGTCGTGCTCCACATGTACATGAACTTTTAAGTCCCTGCAGAGCCTTTCTCCATCCTTGACGGTATTCCTGGTTGGCCCTTCTCCGCCCATCTCAAGTTACTTTTCCTATAGGTTAAAATCTGAAGTTCCTGTAATGTAGACGGACAGTTTAATTGCCCGTCTTGCACCAAGAAAACCCATATGAAAAGTAGCCTAAGATGGGTGGAGAGGGGAGGAACAGGAATCCCAGTCAAGGGTGGAGAAAGGTGCTACAGGGTCTTAAAGAGTTACAAAACCCTATTCAGGACCACTCTATCTCAGGAGAGATTAAATTTGGTCAGACGAACTGGTCATCCCTCTTTGTTAATCTGATAGCAGAATCCTACTTACTTACTTGTCCCGTAGTATGGACGACTGTTGAGGCACCACAGATGATCTGGCAACCAGATCTCTCCATTCCTCTCACCTCTCGGACTGTCTCAAGGCTTCGCTGAGCCTCATCCCTGTCCACTCTGAGATGTTGTCCTCACATCTTTTCCTTTGTCTGCCTCTCCTCCTCCCTCCTTTTATGTGCCTTGTAGCAGAGTCTTGGCAAGCCCTGACGATCGTGAGACGTGCCCATACCACTTTAGTTTGCGACTTATCACAGTGGTCAGTAGTTCTTCATGGGGCCCGATGGCTTGCCTGATTCTGTTTCGGACTTCCTCGTTTGTGATGCAGTCCTTGTAGGAGATGCAGAATCTACAAAGGCTGATAAGCGGTATCGGTACGGGTACGGTCCCAATCATCTATCAGTGTGTTCTGAGTGTCGTGTGAGCCAAGTTGTATGTCAACAATGTGCGAAGAATTTCTGTTACAGATGTACACTTTACAAACACAGTTTCAGCTTCAAACATTTATTTCTTAACTATTAATAAAGGTCTTAAGACACGCATTCACAACATAAACGATACCTTAAGATATCCTTCTATTATGATTTTCACACTACACACAGTTCCATAACACACTATTCCGTGCATGACCAATTCTGCATCAACAATCACAAAAATGATTTCTAAGCATCATCCAGAATGATAGAGGATAAATCAGCTGCTGTCTGCGAACTCTAACCTGGACTGATCCACTAACCTCTCTTCAACAAGAACAGTCAGTGGGAGTTGTATATGTGTCCATACATGTATCCATGTGTCCATGATTTATGTGTCCTTTAGTGTTTGCGTGCTTGTGAGCAAGTGTGTGTTGTGTGTGTGTTTATGAGTATGCGTGCACGTGTCTGTGTGTGTGCACAGAGGGAGGGAGGGAGGAGGAGGGAGAAAGAGACAGACAGACACATAGACAGACAGACAGGCAGACAGACACAGAGGGACAGACAGACAAATCACCAAAAACTCAAACACACACACACGTAGAAAGTCTCAAAGCACACTTACACACAAATATAAAAACACACAGAAAGACACAGACACATAGACAGCAACGCTCGCACACACACACACACACACACACACACACACACGCACACGCACACACGCATACACACACGGCAGACAATGAGACTGTGAAGCAGCAACAGGAGGAGCAGCAGGAGGGACGGAGAAATGAAGAGGACTACATGAGAAGACAGAGGGGTTGGTCTTTCTGAAAATGTTTGGAGGTGTTCTTATACGGAAGGTGCCTTGCCTTGGTGTAAGGTTCAGATAGGTGATAACAAACCAAACAAACACACAACACACTCAGATATGTCAAAGTAAGGATGATATTCTAAATATGTACTTAAAATATTCTATATTGCCTCCACCATGAAATTCTGAATGCTGCAGCCTTGTGCGAGATATACACTTATTTGAGGTTTCAAATTGCTTCACAACAAAAAGAATAGAATGAAGTATTGTGAAGCCAGGATTCACTATGCAAGACAAGCAAAGCAGAAATTTTATTTCATTCTTAATCATTCATAATTTGCAAGACTAAACTTTTTCTTAAGTGTTAAGCATAGAGAACCCACAAAAAGACATTGCCCTCAATGAGTTATACATTCATCTTATTATAATAGAAAACATTTAGCAATAAAAAAGGACTGCAACTGTTTATTTTGTACATGAATACCATCTTGATTTTTAAATGCAGTGCTTGAGTAACTAACCTCCTGGAAGATACACAAAAACAAAAAGGAAGCGGCATCATTATTGACAATGGATGAGGTCATGCAGTTTAGCACTTTGCCACTGGAGTCAAAAACCAGAAACCCTGTGTAGTACAACATGCCCACATTTCAACAGTAACACTCCCTTCATGGGCAATTGTTTACCTTCACCGGAGAGTAAAACGCAAATATCACCAGTTCCAATCCAAACATCTTTTGAAAACAAGAACAGCAATACTCAAATTGATTCATATGAATCTCTTATGACCATATCACTGCACCTCATCCTAAGCAGTATTCAATAGGGTTGTTTAAGATGTCTCAGCTATGATTTTGATTTTGGCCATCTCTTCAAGTGACTATGAAGGTCACACAAAATTGGAAACATAAATGCAGGAAAATGGTGTATACCACTACAAAGGGAAATTCCTGATTTCTGCAAAAGGATTCTAAAGTACATAATATATTTGAGTTGTTATTTGGGTTTCCAATTACTACAAGATGGATGGGTGGACCATTGTAATGTGGCCAAGTGGTTAAAGTGCTTGACCTGCAGTGGCTTGCGGCTAGTTGGTGTGGTGTTTGAAGCTGCAAGGTTCCCGGAGTTGCATTCCTGAGCAAGGTGCTTAACTCACATTGCTTCTCCCCACCCAGGAATAAAACCAGGTATCTGAGAAGGCAGTCTGCGCAAAATGCAGTGCGATTAACCCTTGTATGCAGTCATGAGCCAGCATCGGATTGGAATACTCCTCAGGTAATGGGGTTGGTTTGCGTATTCGACTGTGTGTGTGTGTGTGTGTGTGTTGAATGTCTGTCACTAACATTAATCAGTCTTATGTCAAGGCTTACTGGTTTCATGACATTCTTACTAAAAACACGGGATGGTAGAGTATTCAAAATATCTTAGATCTACTGTGCTGCTTCACAATCATGCCTAATTTGGGGAAAAAGATGTGCTCTTACCAGAGATATAGTTGTTTAACAAACATGTCAATTGTTATCACTTCACCAAAATTCTGGTGGAAGATAATTCTGATCTACAAATGTATGTGAAATCATTTTACAACATTGACATTTTCTAGACACACAAGAAAATTTACTTGCCAGCTTCATGTGCATTATCTTTAATAACACTTTTTCTTTATATTCCATTTTCACATCCCATATCAGTAATTTGAATAAGTGTGCAAGCAAATAAGTATGCATAATCTCATGCAATTACTTGGGTAACCAATCCTCACTACTCTCATTGTCTATGCATTACTTGACAAGATGAATAGTCATGTCAAGTAAACCAAGTGACCGATTAAGTGTCTAACAAGGTAGGAAATTGTTCATGCAGACACAATATGATTTCTCAAGGTTAAATACATTTAACTTCTATTCTTCCCTTCCACTCTTTCTGTTTCTTGCCTTCCTTGGACTGTCTGCCCTTTTGATGTTTGTGAAAATTAAAACCTGAACAAATGTATGTGTCAGTCAGTCAATAGGCATTCAAAAGAAGATGAAATTTGACCACACTGTTCCAAAAGGAATAAATGAATATCAATCAATAAAAATGGTACTTAATGGCCTTTCTGTTCAAACTGTGTGGGAAAATGTAAGGTTTTCAGTTTATGAGAGGAGTATCACGCAGCAGCTGCTGAAAGAGAGATGACTAAAATTCTAATCTCTCCTTATAAAATCAATGCCCATAATAACTTTTTTTTTGTTGCAAATGCACAAGTGGCAGCAATCATCACAAAATGTTACTTGCACTCGGCACAGAAAATCGTCACTCTTTAATGCACACAAAGAGCCGCAGACAAAAAGATAATCGTCTACCAATACAATATGAGCATTTCAATTTGACTATTGAATATCTGGTATGACATGAAAGTTTGCATTGAATCTACCTGAGGTAAATCATGAAGCATATTTTGTTCCCTTTCTTCCTGCATGACAAGTCAAATATTGACCAAAACTCCATACTGCGCTTGTGATGCAAGCCATGCATCTTCCCTCCATGATTCTCTCCTCATCATAAATAATATTCCCCTGTAGATTATATTTTGCATTTCTAATACTGGAAGAATGAGGGGGTGTTACAGAAGCACATAATTATTTATTATTGCATTATCTTCAGTGTCATTACATTTTCTTTCTCAACAACATCAAAACCACAATGAACTGATGACAGTTCACTTATATAGAGTTCTGCCAAATTTTAAGATCATTATGATTTCATGTTCACCTGATGTTGCAAAAAACTCCAAAATAGCCTTTATCCACTCCTCTCCCTTGGAGATTGTATATGCTTTTTCCCTCAACATCAATCACAACATGACTACAGGACATTCTAAGAAAGGCGGTAGTATATTATTAGCGCTGCTGTGAGTAGCAGATATCATATTCAATACTACAGCTCTGCTGATGCAGTCACTGCCAATATACCCCGAATCACAATGGAACCCTGCCGATTCATTTCCTCACAAGTCTTGGCCATCTGGAAGTCTTGTGGAGCAGAGATGATGATTTCTAGGTGCTCTAGACATTACTTAGGTAGTGAAACTGGCTCAGCAGGGAAGGAGATCTGTGGGTTCTCGATGTCAGACTTGCTCTGAATCATTCGCAGTTCCAGCTGACAGCTAGTGGGCTGGTTTCCTGGTCCTGCCAGTCCTTCCAATGCAAATACGCCAATAATAAATGAAAAACACAGAAGTGACCACAGTAGGAAAAATTACGATTAGCCTTCCACCGATGGGCCACGCTAGTGGACTCGTCCAAGGAGAGGGGTGCGATGTTGGTCGTTTAATTCCCAGTGACTCCCACACAGAATGACAACCAAATTAACATGTGCTCACTAGCTCACATATGCAATCTTGGACAGATATTCCACACACAGAATGACAATAAAGTGTGAATAATTGACACCTGGTGTACGCAATGTGCTTTCAGTTGAATTGGGTTACTATAAATATCATATTTGCAGCAGTCGTCAAGGCGAATCAGTCCTGTTTCAAGCACAAACGATTATGTAAAAATGCAGCCAATGGCATTCTGTAGCCCACCAGCAAAGCGAGGTCCACACCCCTCTCCTCAGACGAGTTCACTCATGTGGCCCATCAGTGGAAGGCTAACCAAAATTACAATGTTCAAACATCCATTACCATGATAAATTTCCTCTGTAAGCTGGCCTTGAGAAAGACCCACCAATACTCCCAATGACTTTTACAAAAGGTGAGAAAATGGGGAAATTAACTCTTGGCCAGCTCATAATTTGACCAGCTTGTTGTTCAAGCCATTAATGGTATTACATTGCCTACAAAGACTGACATATCCTAAAGCATCATTCATCGATCCATTCATCCATAGTATTTAATGAATATTTACATCTGGAATTTACTGCAAACATCAAAATGTTTAGTTTTTAAAGCGTGCTTGGCAAAGTTTGTGTCTGTTTGTTTCAGATGGATAGACATGAAGTACGTGTATCAGGAGTGTGCTTACTGTTTGCATTGTCCACAGTCCTCTTGATCACAGCTTGAAGAGTAGAGATGGTTTTCTCAAATGCCACCTGGGGTACAGAGACACATTGCAGGTTTATGACATTTCATCTTGAAAGGAGAGAAAATCCTCATTAAGTTCTTGATTTAGGAGTTGTCAGTTCATCTATTCATCTTACTGTTATTTGAACAAAAAATCAGATTTCAGTTTGCAGTTCCTATGGCAACCTCTGATTAAATTCTATGCTATATATTTCATTGCTCTTCAACATGAATTTCAAATGGTAAAATATACTTTAAGAACTGGAGTAATATAAATCTCTGTTTAAAGGTTGCAATATATACTTCAGAAATGTGATATAGAAAGTTTCCAGTGGTAGAAAGGATATGAAAATGAATTTTCACAAATTGACTAAGGTATATTATTAGTGTCATAACCTTTGGTATCATGTGATAACAGGGTATGTTCTATATTATTCTGACCTTTAGGAGCGAAAACTTTCTATTACAAAAAATATATCACATCTGATTATTATACAACTCTGTGGCTGAGGTGGTCCTCATCCAAATATGATACTCTATAACTATATAAGTTCAACTTTGAACCCAAGGTTCCTTTCATTAGATTCATGAAAAATTTATCATATTTAATCAGAGGTATTACGGACGATAACATTAAAAAAAGTTGTTTTGCTATTGAATTTCTGACTTAAAAGTTAACGTTAATTAGGATTTCCTCAGGGACTGGACACTGCCACAGGACATTTAGCACAATGAAGACAGAATGTAGGACTGAAACTGCAGCTGCTGATACAGGACAGTGTAGACAGGAGAAGACA
Source organism: Theodoxus fluviatilis (assembly GCA_034096865.1). NCBI lineage: Eukaryota > Metazoa > Mollusca > Gastropoda > Cycloneritida > Neritidae > Theodoxus > Theodoxus fluviatilis. Next base: position 183,891 of record JAWQFJ010004274.1, on the reverse strand, counting down.
ATGCTGACAATGGTGGCTCAGCTGGTAGAATACTTTGGGTGCTAACCGAAAGGTTGCCGGTTCAGTCCCGGCATGTGGTTCATTATTTTTTCCCCATCTGATTATTGCAGGCCTTTGGCCCTGAATGTTAAAATGATGATGACTTCTTCTTCTTCTCCTCCTCCTTCTCTGCCACCTCCTCCTCCGAGAATGCCATCACACTTACATACTGGTTCTTGCAATGAAGTGTGTGGTCCTGCACAGTTGGTCCAGCGGTCCGGGATACAGCTGGTGGTTGCGGCCATAACTCTTCTCTTAGTGTGTGGTGATTTTTGCAGTCCTGGAAAATGTGCTCAACACTCTCTCCTGCTTATGATAAAACTAAGACACCAGTAAGCCATCTTTAAAACTACCTTGAGACTCTGGTCCTTCTGCAGCCAGGCCAGAAGAAGGGCAGCAAAGAGGTCACCCGTTCCTACCAGCACCACAGGCAGGTAGGGGATCTCAATCTTGTAGCACTCGGAATGGCCGTCTGCAACATTAGCAACATTGGCAACACTGTCTGAATGGACTGTTGTTTCATGGCCTCTCTGTCACAAAGGATATATATAATGCCAGCCTTGAATAAGGAAAGTAAATACAAATCATCTGTGTTATCAGTAGAAACCAATTTAAAAGATGCTCAATATGACGATGTAGATAGAGAATGGAAAAATATTGACAGGAACAAAGAGAATGGTCGGGATTGAATGTAAAAGTGTTGCTAGATAAGATCAAGTAGGAAGTGGTCAAAGAATTAACAATTTTAAAAACACACAAAAATATTTTACACAAAATATTCAATGTATAATTTCATTCCCCACTAATCTTTGTTTCACTTTTTTTTTCTCTGGACATTGTCATACACGCATCACTTTTAATGTTTATGACTTAGTCATTCTTAGTTTGCAAATGAGGATGTTCAGAGAGGAAAATATGGCAACCTGTTAATGTTCAATGTGCTTGTGAGTGTGTGTGTGTGTGTGTGTGTGTGTGTGTGTGTGTGTGTGTGTGTGTGTATGTGTGTGTGTGTATGTGTATGTGTGTGTGTGTGTGTGCGTGTGTGTGTATGAGAGAGAGAGAGAGAGAGAGAGAGAGAGAGAGAGAGAGAGAGAGAGAGAGAGAGAGAGAGAGTGAGAGGCAGAGAGATGCAGAGACAGAGAGAGAGAGAGAGAGAGAGAGAGAGAGATGCAGAGACAGACAGACAGACAGACAGAGAGAGATACACAGAGAGAGATACACAGAAAGAGAGAGAGAGAGAGAGAGAAAGAGAAAGAGAGAGATACAGATAGAGAGAGAGATACAGAGAGAGAGAGAGAGAGAGAGAGAGAGAGAGAGAGTGTCAGACAGACAGACAGACAGACAGACAGACAGACAGATGGACAGACAGAGAGAGAGAGAGAGAGAGAGAGAGAGAGAGTGAGAGAGAGAGAGAGAGAGAGAGAGAGAGAGAGAGAGAGAGAGAGATAGAGAGAGAGAGAGAGAGAGAGAGAGAGAGAGAGACAGACAGACAGACAGACAGACAGACAGAGAGAGAGAGAGAGAGAGAGAGAGAGAGAGAGAGAGAGAGAGAGGCAGAGAGATGCAGAGAGAGAGAGAGAGAGAGAGAGAGAGATGCAGAGATAGAGAGAGAGATGCAGAGATAGAGAGAGAGATGCAGAGACACAGAGAGATGCAGAGACAGACAGACAGAGAGAGAGAGAGGTACACAGAGAGAGAGAGAGAGAGAGAGAGAGAGAGAGAGAGAGAGAGAGAGACAGAGAGAGATACAGACAGAGAGAGATACAGACAGAGACAGAGAGAGAGAGAGAGAGAGAGAGAGTCAGACAGACAGACAGACAGACAGACGGACAGACAGACAGACAGACAGACAGACAGACAGACAGACAGACAGACAGACAGACAGACAGACAGACAGAGAGAGAGAGAGAGAGAGAGAGAGAGAGAGAGAGAGAGACAGACAGACAGACAAACAGACACAGACAGACAGAGAGAGAGAGATAGAGAGAGAGAGACAGACAGACAGAGAGATATGCAGAGAGAGAGAGAGAAAAACAGATAAATAGGCAGAGACACAGAGAGAGAGAGACAGATAAAGAGACAGACACACACACACACACAGAACAGAGAGAGAGAGAGAGAGAGAGAGAGAGAGAGAGAGAGAGAGAGAGAGAGAAAGAGACAGATAGATAGAGAGAGAGAGATAAAGAGACAGATAGAGAGAGATAAAGAGACAGAGAGGGACAGAGGCAGAGAAAGAGGGAGAGAGACAGAAACACAGAGACAGAAAGAGAGAGACAGAAACGGTGAGAGTTGGACGGATGGAACTTAAGGGCCTATGAGCCTTGTATGCTATTCATTAAGCACACTCAGAATTATGAAATAGGTTTGAGTTCCAGTTCCCATCAGCCCTCATGGGCGATGTAAGATCACAGTAGATCACAAGAGCTATTCGAGCAAGATTTAAGTCTCCATTTCACTAATCACTCACCTCCCATGAACCTCATAGGGATGACACAGGAGAGAGAGAAAAGAAGAGATGAATGCATGGAAGTACCCACTTGCAACAGTGGAGGCCAGACACAGAAGCTTGGAAGGACCCCCAATGGCACTGCTGCTGAGTACGACAGTGACAGCACCCTTGTCATGAAGCATCTTCATGGCTCGCAGTGCATCCTCCTCTGTGTGGATTGTCGTCCCTGTCAGCTGTCTGCCAGCATGGAAAGAGGCAAAATGAAAAAAAAAATAATGAAATGAATCAAGGACATGTACATGACAAAGAAATGGAAAAGGAAATCTGTGTATTTATAAATTGCCCTGGGAATAATGAAGATTAGATTGGCATGTGTGCATGCCCGCACACACACACAAGCATACACACACACACACACACACACACACACACACACACACACACACACACACACACACACACTTTCTCTCACACACCCACGTGCAAACACGCAGCAGGAAAGACAAGATTTGAACAAAAGAGACAAACAGACAGGCTGTGAGAGAGCGAGAAAAACTGACAGACACGCATGGTGAAATTTGGATTATGTTAGAGTAGAAATATATTCATATTGGAAGCAGTTAACATGACGAAGCACTCCAGTCATTAGTTAAAATTTTAATGGTTATGTATCCGTACATTTCTACAGAGCTGAAGCACTGTGAGGGCCAGAAAGGAAAAAAAAAAGTGGAGCAGGTGGGGACTGAACCCTTGACCTTTCGGTTATCACCTGATGTGCTCTACCAGCTGAGCAACTATGGTCCATGTTTTCAGCACTGATGGTAGTATATGAAATAAACACACACACACACACACACATACACACACACACACAAGCACAAATCTCTGGAGCTTGTAAGTAATTTAACTATCTATCCAGATGTGTGAAGGGTATCTTTTAATGACACTTGCAAACAACATGGTGCAGTCATTCTTCTTCACAAGCATACATGTACAGGTTCACATTTGCTCTGCTACTCACTCAAGCTCAAACTGGTTGGGTGTGACGATGTCTGCAAGGGGAATAACTGTGTCACGATACACTGGAAGAAGTTCAGCAGGGACGTACTGCGGAGGGGAAAAAACAAAAACTCAATGCATTAATGTGTCATACCTCAACAACATGACAATTCTCTAGGGCAAGGGATTCAATGCTGCAAGTCTCAGTCAAGTGTCTGCATGAACTCGTTTCAGTCTCATCAATGCTGCAAGTCTCAGTCAAGTGTCTGCATGAACTCGTTTCAGTCTCATCAATGCTGCAAGTCTCAGTCAAGTGTCTGCATGAACTCGTTTCAGTCTCATCAATGCTGCAAGTCTCAGTCAAGTATCTGCATGAACTCGTTTCAGTCTCATCAATGCTGCAAGTCTCAATCAAGTGTCTGCATGAACTCGTTTCAGTCTCATCAATGCTGCAAGTCTCAGTCAAGTGTCTGCATGAACTCGTTTCAGTCTCATCAATGCTGCAAGTCTCAGTCAAGTGTCTGCATGAACTCGTTTCAGTCTCATCAATGCTGCAAGTCTCAATCAAGTGTCTGCATGAACACGTTTCAGTCTCATCAATGCTGCAAGTCTCAGTCAAGTGTCTGCATGAACTCGTTTCAGTCTCATCAATGCTGCAAGTCTCAGTCAAGTGTCTGCATGAACTCGTTTCAGTCTCATCAATGCTGCAAGTCTCAGTCAAGTGTCTGCATGAACTCGTTTCAGTCTCATCAATGCTGCAAGTCTCAGTCAAGTGTCTGCATGAACTCGTTTCAGTCTCATCAATGCTGCAAGTCTCAGTCAAGTGTCTGCATGAACTCGTTTCAGTCTCATCAATGCTGCAAGTCTCAGTCAAGTGTCTGCATGAACTCGTTTCAGTCTCATCAATGCTGCAAGTCTCAGTCAAGTGTCTGCATGGACACATTTCAGTCTCATCAATGCTGCAAGTCTCAATCAAGTGTCTGCATGGACACATTTCAGTCTCATCAATGCTGCAAGTCTCAGTCAAGTGTCTGCATGAACTCGTTTCAGTCTCATCAATGCTGCAAGTCTCAGTCAAGTGTCTGCATGGACACATTTCAGTCTCATCAATGCTGCAAGTCTCAGTCAAGTGTCTGCATGGACACATTTCAGTCTCATCAATGCTGCAAGTCTCAGTCAAGTGTCTGCATGAACTCGTTTCAGTCTCATCAATGCTGCAAGTCTCAGTCAAGTGTCTGCATGAACTCGTTTCAGTCTCATCAATGCTGCAAGTCTCAGTCAAGTGTCTGCATGGACACATTTCAGTCTCATCAATGCTGCAAGTCTCAGTCAAGTGTCTGCATGGACACTTTTCAGTCTCATCAATGCTGCAAGTCTCAGTCAAGTGTCTGCATGAACTCGTTTCAGTCTCATCAATGCTGCAAGTCTCAGTCAAGTGTCTGCATGACTTTTCAGTCTCATCAATGCTGCAAGTCTCAGTCAAGTGTCTGCATGAACACGTTTCAGTCTCATCAATGCTGCAAGTCTCAGTCAAGTGTCTGCATGAACACATTTCAGTCTCATCAATGCTGCAAGTCTCAGTCAAGTGTCTGCATGAACACTTTTCAGTCTCATCAATGCTGCAAGTCTCAGTCAAGTGTCTGCATGGACACGTTTCAGTCTCATCAATGCTGCAAGTCTCAGTCAAGTGTCTGCATGAACACATTTCAGTCTCATCAATGCTGCAAGTCTCAGTCAAGTGTCTGCATGAACACGTTTCAGTCTCATCAATGCTGCAAGTCTCAGTCAAGTGTCTGCATGAACACGTTTCAGTCTCATCAATGCTGCAAGTCTCAGTCAAGTGTCTGCATGACTTTTCAGTCTCATCAATGCTGCAAGTCTCAGTCAAGTGTCTGCATGGACACTTTTCAGTCTCATCAATGCTGCAAGTCTCAGTCAAGTGTCTGCATGGACACATTTCAGTCTCATCAATGCTGCAAGTCTCAGTCAAGTGTCTGCATGAACTCGTTTCAGTCTCATCAATGCTGCAAGTCTCAGTCAAGTGTCTGCATGGACACATTTCAGTCTCATCAATGCTGCAAGTCTCAGTCAAGTGTCTGCATGGACACATTTCAGTCTCATCAATGCTGCAAGTCTCAGTCAAGTGTCTGCATGGACACATTTCAGTCTCATCAATGCTGCAAGTCTCAGTCAAGTGTCTCGCAGCATGAACACATTTCAGTCTCATCAATGCTGCAAGTCTCAGTCAAGTGTCTGCATGGACACTTTTGAGTCTCATCAATGCTGCAAGTCTGAGTCAAGTGTCTGCATGACTTTTCAGTCTCATCAATGCTGCAAATCTCAGTCAAGCGTCTGCATGGACACATTTCAGTCTCATCAATGCTGCAAGTCTCAGTCAAGTGTCTGCATGGACACTTTTCAGTCTCATCAATGCTGCAAGTCTCAGTCAAGTGTCTGCATGAACACTTTTCAGTCTCATCAATGCTGCAAGTCTCAGTCAAGTGTCTGCATGGACACTTTTCAGTCTCATCAATGCTGCAAGTCTCAGTCAAGTGTCTGCATGAACTCGTTTCAGTCTCATTGTCTAGAGTTTCTTCACCTACCTACAGCACGCAGCGCAGACTGAGTAGAGAGACAAAAAAATGTTACTGTTGAAAATAATGTGTCCTCCTCTTCCCCAACATGCAGGTATCTCACAATCCTCAACAATGATTCCGAAAGTGTTTTCCTTTATCAACATATTGAAAAAATGCTGACATGCTAAGATGATAACAGACAGCAGCAGTAAAAAAAAATATTGTGGTTGCTACTTGCCTGCTAAATGTTCAATTTAGCATAACATTGCAATGGCATTTACCTCTGTCCATACAGCTGCAAGACTTGTCTCCCTTCCTCAAAACAAATGAATTCATCTGCTTTCTGACGTTCCCTTTTCTTTCTAATCAATTAATCAATCATTGATGAATATAAGCCTCAACAGGAGCATGATTTCAACAGTTCCCATGGTGTGATCTAAGGCACTAGAGGCACAAATTAAATGCAAGAACTAAAACATTATGGTTCTTCCATTTGTTGTAGGACATACATGTACAGCCCATAGAGCATTGGACAATTGTTTGTGATCTATCCTTTCAAATTGAGAAAGTTGGATATTTTGTTCAAATCAAGATATGGCTAAACATTTATTCAAGGGGGGTCACTCCAGTGATTTTAAGATTTAACTCAATTCAGAAAGCTGAACCATTCCAAAAAATATTCCAGGAATGTCAGATTTCAATTCTAACACTAAATTATTGTTGTTTATGTCTTTAGATAAGCACTGCAATTTCTGTGTGGGAAAAAACTTGTCATCTGACTGTGTACATGTACATTATTCCTTCTGTTGGACTCAGGAACAGATCCATCACATATTTGGTATGGTTATACACTGCAGGCTCACACCTAAAAACATAGTTCACTTTGATTGGCTGTTGAAGGATGTTGTCATTGGCTGTTGAGGGACATTTTCATTGGCTGTTGAGGGATGTTTTCATTGGATGTTGAGGAATGTTTTCATTGGCTGTTGAGGGATGTTTTCATTGGCAGTTGAAGGATGTTGTCATTGGCTGTTGAGGGACGTTTTCATTGGCCGTTGAAGGATGTTGTCATTGGCTGTTGAGGGATGTTTACATTGGCTGTTGAGGGATGTTTACATTGGCTGTTGAGGGATGTTTACATTGGCTGTTGAGGGATGTTTACATTGGCTGTTGAGGGGTGTTGTCATTGGCTGTTGAGGGATGTTTACATTGACTGTTGAGGGATGTTTACATTGACTGCTGAGGGATGTTGTAATTGGCTGTTGAGGGACGTTTTCATTGGCTGTTGAGGGGTGTTGTCATTGGCTGTTGAGGGATGTTTACATTTGCTGTTGAGGGATGTTTACATTGGCTGTGGAGGGATGTATGTAAGAATTAACTCTAGGCCAAAGTTCACTGATGTAGCTTGATTACATGTATGGGGTTGCTATGCAAAATGTGGCTCAAATTTGAAAAGCTGTTTACCGGTAAAGCTCTTTTTTGACAACTATATATTCAAAGTACCACATCATCCATATCCTATCCTATCATACCATATCATATCATAGCATCGTATCAACATTCAGCAACCATCACACACATCATAGTAACTTTAATATCTTTCTGAAGGGCATTTAGTGTACTTTATGTTGACATAAATTATGAAAATCACCATGGGTATCCAAGCAACTCATTTAGGGAGCACCAGTCACATAAATGATGGGGAAGCTGGATCAGGGCTATCTTTAAGCCAGAATCACTCATGCAGATGCAGAAAGTTGTTTGTTTCAGAATGCATAAGTAGCATGCAGCATTTATCATGATGCAGTCATTCTTCCAGGGCTGAACCACAGGATCTACTTTCAATATTGCAAAAGATTTTTACAAAGTCAGACTTTGGAAATCACATGAATTAACACTTACATATCTAATTCAATGCACTCCTTCTGTTCCACATTTCACTTGTTGATACTTTTGCTCCCTTAATTTCACATTTTACAAAAAAGTATTCAATCTTATAAATACTGACTCACAAGAACTGGATTATCATCACAGTCAAATAGATTATAAGATATACCTAAACTCAGGAGTGATAGACAAGATCAAGGTAATTCAATAAATTTCAACCCAAAAAACTCTCACTTATTAGCAGTTTTGCCAATTTGTTTCCTTTCATTCTCTACTTTTCTTTTTCATTTCAGTTTATAGTGAATAAGATTACATGGAAAACAATTCATTAAAAGTCTTGAACTTCTTACATACATGCTGATCTCCAGGGGTTACTGTTACTATTACTGTATTAGATCAGTCAGGGACGAGATCCATATTGTTTCACTGAATGTACAATCTATGGGATGAACTGAAGAGCATCGAATAAAATTATATCTATGCCATGACCTCATCTGCTGCAATTTGATACACACTGAAGGGGAGTTGCAATTTCCATGCAAGTGTTTCATGCAAATCTGGTTAAACCTTCACACGCAAATGAATCATTCCAAATTTGAATGAAAGTCATGCATTATCACCATTTTGCACCATCACATAGGTGTGTGTAGCTTAGATTGGCTTATGAAAGAATGGAGGGGGTGGGGGGTAGGGGAGTTGCGGGGAGTTGCGGGGTGGGGTTGGAGTGAAGGGTGCTATGGCACCTGAAGCTCTTTAGTCTTATTGCAGTTGCAGAATGACAAAAATTCCTGACCCACCCTAGCAGCACATGGTGGTTGGCTAGGCTCATAATATGTAGACATGCTAGATGCAGAAGGTTGTAGCTAAAATAACAGAGTCCATAATTATAACAACCCCAAAGAAACAATGCACAGCAGCAGCTGGTTTCCCTGTCACTT
>JAWQFJ010004274.1:72500-170000 GCA_034096865.1 Theodoxus fluviatilis | reverse complement strand
GAGTGGACCATATCAATCTCATGAAGAACTAGAGAGCACTCGGAGAATGCAAACCTCCACCAAGGTGAAAGTAATCAACAGACCTATGTTGAAAGATTTTAAAGTCTATGGTTACCTTCAATATTCTTCAAGATGCCAGAAAAAATGGTCTCAGAAGCAAGAAATAGCTAAAACTCAAATATAAACAAAAGGCAGGTTAGAAACTTTAGTTTTCTGGTATTTTACTCCAACAACTTTATGTACCTTTTGCTGGATCATGTCACATATCAATATGAGAGTGGACCATATCAATCTCATGAAGAACTAGAGAGCACTCGGAGAATGCAAACCTCCGCCAAGGTGAAAGTAATCAACAGACCTATGTTGAAAGATCAGTGATGACGTCTAGGATTTAAACAATACTACCTAGAATTGCTGCTTCACAGGCAAATTCAGCCACATGATAACAAAATCAAGCTCCCACCCCACCCCCGGCCACCACACTTATCAGTGGTCATCTCTCAGCGCCAATGCCTCACCACTTCATTGAAGAATGACAGCCAAGGTCAACGATTCTGACACTACAGCATTGTCTCCCAACAAGCAGATATCCCAAAACAAAGCAGCCACAGTAGTATAAGACACCCTCTCGCTTGCCCTCTCACATTACGGTCGTGATCTCTTGATAGCCTAGGAGGCTAAACCATTGTGATCTCATGAGAGGCTAGGAGGAGGCTAAACCATTGTGAGAGGCTAGGAGGAGGCTAAACCATTGTGATCTCATGAAAGGCTAGGAGGAGGCTAAACCGTTGTGATCTCATGAGAGGCTAGGATGAGGCTAATCATTCACTAAGCTGGCCTCTGCTGCAAGGGGCTACATACAGACTAGGGTGAAACAACAAGATCACAGATGACCTGAAAAATGTCATGGATGGTTCCTTGCAGAGATACTATAGTGTCTCTGGTTCCTTGGGCGAAACCCTGACCTTGCACCATATTTTCATCAGAATCCATTGTGAACTTTGTCAGTTTATTGCCAAAAAACTAACTAGTGATTTATGAAGGCACCCCAGCAATGTGGCCTGTACAATTAAAGACACCATTCCACTCAATCTGTGCATGTTACTTTCCAACATTTTACAGAGGTTAAATAGACAGCTGACCTTCCATGGCCTGCATAATTCAGGCACCATGTTCTGCTAGCCAGGCCTGACCCTTATGATGAGTAGTTAATTTCAGCATTGCGCCTACTAGCAGTCTCAAAGTGTGATACACACAGGCCTGCTTGCAGGGAGGGAACGGTGTGGACCTTCAGCAAAGGTGATAAAACTCCTCATGATTGTAACTCCAAAATGCGATAACACATAAACTCCAAATTTAATGGATTGTTTCTTATGTGAAACCCTGACCTTGCAGCATATCTCATTAGAATCCATTGTGAACTTTTTGATTCATGTTGCCGAATAACTTTTGAACAAACAAACCAACTGACTGAGGGAAAAATCATAACCTCTTTTGCCTTGTCAGAGGTAATAACGTGGATGACAATGGGTAATTCCCTACAGTTTCCACACAAGTTCAAACTGAAAATACAGACAAACGTATGGTTGTTTTGATCCAAACTGCCTTGGATTCTGAATCAACCAATCAGTGTTTACTAATGTAAAAACATTGTCTTCACTGCTAATGTGCTGTGCCAGTGGGAGAAGTTTAATGAAACAGGAAAATTCCTCTCAAAGTTTAACTATTACAAAACAGAAAAATACTACTCAAAGTTGTATCATTACTAAGCAGGAAAGTATTACTCAAAGTTTTACTATTACAAAACAGGAAAGTACTACAGTAATTTTCGGACTATAAGGCGATACTTTTTTCTCAGATTTTCGGACATGCGTCTTATATTCGGTTGCGTCTTATGTATGACTGAAATAGTTTTCAAACGACTTTTAAAAAACACAACACCCACAGCTCGAGATTTCTTCTCAAATGACGTGATATTAATTTACTTTTTGACTGGTTCTGATGCTTTTTCAACGTCTCCTTGTTTACTTTCGTTCTTACTCCTGTTTGTTGGATTAGATTCAATGGTTGGTTTCCGCACCATGCTCATTTCTTTTCTGTTTGTTAAGTATGTGTTCTGATGTATCGCCTTATATTTGGTAGCGCCCTATGTATGATTGAAACAGGGTTTGGGGGGGGGGGGGGGGGGGTGTTTTAGGGGGTGCGCCTTATATTCAGTAGCGCCTTGTAGTCCGAAAATTACGGTACTCAAAGTTTTACTGTACAAAACAGGAAAATACAGCTGAAAGTTTAATTATTACAAAATAGGAAAATACTACTCACCATTTTTCCATGATCACCCATGACTGGATCACAGACTGAAACAAAAATAATAATGAAAATTATTTACCTTGCTTTGCCGTATTTCTTTGATAAAAGATGTTGACAAACCTTTTCATGATTGGTTTGAACATTGTTTTAACAGATGAAAGGAACTTTGCATGACAAACTGTCAAAATCAATTAACAAAACAACAACAACAAAAAAACAAAGACACAAAAAACCACATACCTCAAAGCCATTACAAATTTATGAACACTTTTTGGCACATAAAAAACCACTGTAGAAGAAATATTCACACACCTAAACATGACCCTCCAACCTCCCAGATAGGCAGGCAGACACAGACAGATTGATGGACAGACAGATGGACACACACACACACTCACACACACACACACACACACACACACACACACACACACACACACACACACACATAAACACAAACACATAAACACACACACATAAACACACACACACATAAACACACACACACACACACTCACACACTCACACACACACACACACACACACACACACACACACACACACACACACACACACACACACACACAAACACTCACACACACACAGGCACACACACAGACACACACACACACACACACACACACACACACACACATAAACACACACACACTCACACTCACACACACACACACACACACACACACACACACACACACACACACACACACACACACACACACACAACCGCATGTACTCACTTACTAGAAAGATGTAAATTTTGCTAAAATCCAGGAAACTGTTAAACACGTTAACAAACCCACGGTCACAAGAAGCAAAACATTTATCACAGTAAAACAAACACTGAAGCAGTTGGACTCACCAAAAATGAGATTTGGGTTTTGTTGTTTAAGCTCTCTGACAATTTCAGCCACTTTTTCCAGGAATGATTTGTTTCCAATGTATCCTGGACAAAACATATGTTCAAACACATATCAAATGCAAAACTCTGATGACAACAACTCTCAAATTTCCATGCTATTTCTTTCCTTGTCATGGGAAATTGTCCTGGAGAATGATACAACATTTTTTTTAAAGGAAGTCATTCTGCATTTACAATTACATACTCGTAACACTTGAGTGTTGAAGAATCAAGACCTTTCATCTTCATCTATGAAATGCCTTAGCAGACTGGAATTTCAAAATGACCAACTGCAAAGCTGTAGCATTTTGCTAACTTCATCATAAGAACTGTCAATGCATCTATGCAACTCATCCCTAATGTTTTCCTCAACTCTTTTTTGGGTCAAAAATAAACTCAAAGTATATCTGTTGGAATTTAAGAACCTCACAGATAGCAGTACCACTTTGTTTTCTGGAAAACTTTTTTGTCCAGGGAGTTATTACTCAATTGCATATATATAATTTTATGTGTGTATCAAGTATCTAAGATCCAAATGCTAAGCAACATATGACCAATTCACTAGCATTATTTACCAATCATCATCATCATCAACAATCATTATTGTCAAACATCATCATCATCAATCATTATCATCATCATCATTGTCAACAACAACATTATCATCATTCCCACCACCACCACCACCGTTCCACCTGCATCATCACCACCACCACCACCACCGTCCCACCTGCATCATCATCACCATCACCACCACCACCATCCCACCTGCATCCCCATCACAAGCAGCCACATATAATTCCAGGAGCGTACCTGTGAGGATATGTGAGAAGTGAAGGATGTTATTGACCTGGAGGCCTTCGTAAAGGTCAGACACATCTTGGGAGTTGAGAACCTGACCTTTGAACTTCCCATAACCTGCAAGCACAGCAACAAATTATTATTTAGATGCAAGAGTGTCAATCTCCTAAATAACATGACAGTGTGGAGAAAATACCCAGGGTGTTATCAAACAGAGAACCATTATTTCGAATACCGGCGTTCTCACTCTGACATTCAGACTGCCAAAAACCAACAGTTTAGGTGAGGCCAACCAAAAAGACAAAATGGTAATATTTACTGTCACCCAACAACCCCTTTTTTAACCTGCCAACTCTAACCTTTAAAAAAATATTAATAAAACAAGAAAAAAATTGATGGTAAACAACAACATCTTCTCTGCCCTAAGAGCACTAAGGGAATCCACTATTTCAGGGTTGTTGTTTTTTTCTTCAGTTAAAGAAAGTTTGGTTTATGTTTAATCTGGCCTCGTGTGAAAATAAAAAAGAAACAAAAAAGTTCAGGCCAACATTACCTTAACAAAAACTATTTTATCTTTTGGTCTTAGCAGACTCTAGATACAGTCATAATTCATGTTTGTGACTTCTTAGGGGGAAATGGACAGAAACCTCTTGGAGCATTTTCACTTAAAATCACACAATCAAACCAAGACAGAGGGAGTGAGATGGAACAATTACCATAAGTAAAATTTTGGAGGGAAAAGTCTTTTCAAGTGTAGCAGCAAATCTGAACAAGTTTGAGAGAGAGAGAGAGAGAGAGATCTCGAGAGAAAGAGAGAGAGAGAGAGAGAGAGAGAGAGAGAGAGAGAGAGAGAGAGAGAGACAGAGAGAGAGACAGAGAGAGACAGAGAGAGAGACAGAGAGGGCAGGAGAGAGAGAGAGTACTGCACACATTTATTCATACACACACACACAAACACACACAATTACATGCACACATGTGCGCACACACACACACACACACACACACACACACACACACACATTGCATGTGCACATGCATAGGCACATATACATGGGGGTAAAACAGGGATGTTGACAAAGAGACAAATAAGCTTCATAAGAACAAGGAAATGACATGAATAAGCAGGCTTTGGCCCATTTCAAAAGCAGAACTTTACATAACATGCTCAACATGCTATGTGTGTATTATGCAAGATCACCAGGAAACAGCAGAAAAACCAGACAGGATGGGTGGTACAGGGTGGAGAAGACAAGGAGAAGGACTAGAAGGAGTGTGATTAGATAAAAGAGAAGCAATATAGGGGGGGGGGGGGGGGGGGAGGAGGGGGGGAAGGGGGGGAGGGAGTCACAAATAAATGACAGAGTTGTGGAGGACTAAGGTACAAAAATGACAACATTACGGCGGGTGAAAAAATCCTGCCAAGGGAAACTCGTTTTCAGTTAACATCTAATGTGTGTGTGTGTGTGTGTGTGTGTGTGTGTGTGTGTGTGTGTGTGTGTGTGTGTGTGTGTGTGTGTGCGTGTGTGTGCGTGCGTGCGTGCGTGCGTGCGTGCGTGCGTGCGTGTGTGTGTGTGTGTGATGTGAATCGGGAACGAGGTGGAGGTGGGAAGAAGACAAAAACAAGAACGGTTTTCACACACACACACACACACACACACACACACACACACACACACACACACACACACACACACACACACACATCTGCGTGTTCTGGTTACGATGAGAACCAGACGTAATATAAAATATAAGAGAAATAATTACCTGTGTGGTTAGAAAACTGGACGGAGTTAATAGTGCTGACATCGAAGCCTAGCACCTGCGATAAAGAGAGAAAGTGGGAAAATGACATACTAATGATCAATTGAGGTCATTGTGTCACGTTTTCTGCGACGAACACAACCAACCCCTGGCTACACATCGTTTTCGCGTCCGATCGCGGTTAATTCAACATAGACTACAACACTCAACAGCACAATAACATTTTTCACTTTGCACTGCTCTGTAATAAAAGACAACCATAACATATCAATTCATTAATTAGAGAGATAACCTAATGCGTCACCGTCTGTTACATCTGAAGCTGTGCTATTTCGTTCATTCCATGTGAGCGGCACACAGGCAGCACCGTGGCGTAGTGGACTACTCACTTGCAATGGGAACGAAGCGCTCTTGTTTCCGACATATCCCCAGACAACCGTGCTCTGGATGGACAAAACGCTGCAATCGGCCTCTGCCATATTCAAGGTTGCTGTGTTCGAACGAGAAACCGGCGTGTTTATAAGTGTGAGGATCGCTCTTGAAATCTTGTTTGCACCACTCTGCTCCGGTCACTCCCTCACATGATGGCCTTTACGACGTTTTCCTTCCGGAGTCCGCTTTTTCTTAGTTACTCTCCAGAACTCCTTGCTCTCAACTAGATTGTCCTTAGCCCTAGATTCGAACATCCGCTTAGAGAGTCGCACCAGGTACGCGCGTGTGATCCACTGTGGACGAGCCTGTGTCAAACTCAAAGTCCATGCACATGGTTGGTTGATTTGTCAGCAACTGCAGTAGAGCAGCCACCACTTTGGATCCTGTCTCAGATCACGACAGCGACAGTCGATACACTGAGGTAGGTATCATCTGAGAGCTGATCGCATTTCATTTCTGAGCATGCACACGTGGCATGAATTTGGCTAGAGTGTTTACAGAGCTATATATCGTAGATCCACTTCAGATATATTATAACGCTAACTTTAGTCAATTATTTGCTTTAGTTTAGGGGAGCTAAGTGTCTGAACTTTCATGGAGAGAATGAAAACTAGTTCTGTGTTTTCATGACACGCTATTGTGATTGTAGTATGCGACCTTTGTTCTGGTTTTGCGTTGGCATACAACAAATTCATGGACACATTCGACGATTCGTAGCCCCATGTGGCATGTCCATGGTAGCCCTTAGCTCAGCTGTGCGTTTTTACTGCATTAAATTTTGAGCAACTGCATGGAGCTAAGCGCTTGAATCCACACACGGCGTACACGGTGCAGAATCAGACCGCATAACAGAAGACAGTGCGACGTGCACCTGTTTCAGTGTTGTCCTTGACCGACGTCCAGTAAGTCGATCTGGACCGGTGTGACGAAATGAGTTTTCTGTGGCGATGAGATTTCTGACGGGCTCAGTGCGCATGCGCAGATTTCTGACTGGCTCAGTGCGCATGCGCAAACATGCGACACAGTTTCCGCCGCGATGAGATTTCTTCATTCTTCCATGGATCTATAATTACTATAGATCCGTGATTCTTCCAACGACTGCAAAGCGAGCACGTGTGTTTTCATTATTCAACGATTTCTTTTTGTCATGGACCCCCAACGCATGGCAAAGTTTTCAGAAAGAATGACTAGACTCAAGGACTTTCTGAAGACCAAAAAGCACGCACCGGAATCATCAAAAAGTCAACAAAGGACGATTTTGAATCAGTCCAAAACTCACATGCTGCGAGGTACGGTAACTTTCGCTGTAAATATCGGCAACGTATCTACTATCTGATGAGACATTCAGTTAATATAAGCTGGACGTTTTAGTAATCTTATTAGCGCCATAAAGACCATGATTGAGTTCAAAGTACATAATCATGTAATCTTCTCCTCTTAACCGTTGCTATTCTAATAGCCTATTCTCGCTAAATATTCTTAGATAACGTTCGTCTGTTCATATCATTCAAACATTTTGAATTGAAATGTTACGTTTCTACAGTAATTGTAATACATATTCTTTATACATCCTCATTAAATATATGACATTCTTTTTTTTAATCATGTGTTTCATTCAGAATTTCTATTTAATCATAAGACTCAAACAATTTTGTTCTGATCAGATGATGTCCTATACTACGTGGGTGGAGCTGAAAAGCGTGAGAGAGAAGTGGTCACCAGCTTGGAGAGGGTTCAGGAGATCCTTCAACACAACCACTCCCTTCCTGTGGGAGGTCACACTCACAGTGGGCAGACCACCACGCTGAAGAAAATTAGCGCGCATTATTGGTGGAATGGAATGGCGGATGACATCAAGACATATGTGAGTCACACATAATAATAATTATAATATTTATAATGCACTTATCTTATAACAGTTATAACTCTATGCACAAGTCACGCAAATGCACGCTTCTACCAATCGGCGTACGACAAAGACTACGTCTTACACTCACAGTGCAAGCATGCACAAGCTATGGGCTATCCTACCTGGGTAGGACTTTAGTCTCTTGATAACGTGTGTTCGTTTCCCCCTTCACTCAGTCGGGCTTCAATCTCAACCTTGGTCGCTCCATTTTATCATCCCACATTTTCACTGCCCTCATTGTCATGCAAAGTCCTCTGTCATTCCATACATGTATGCCTACTTTACATCCCACATTTTCTAATTTTCCACATATATACATGTATAATATATAATTAAGTGAGCACGCACATAAGTCATGTTCAATATTTTAAAATAATAATAATAATAATAATTGTTTTTAAACTGCTTCTATCAATTTGATGGTTATGTCAAGTGCTTAGGAATATAGATAATTCCCTTTCCCTCCCCTCCTTTCACTGCCTAACTGATATCTTCATGCTCTGGTGGTATAAATGTGTTCACCTTCTACTACTGTCTGATTTCATTCATAACCCTTCACCTCTTTATATCACAGGCCAAAATAACATATACAATTTGGGTGATTACAGTCTGCTTTGGTTAGTTGCTAATTTATTTATTATAGTAATCAAAACTCTGACTTGTTTACAATTATGTAATTGGTCTAAAGAAGTTGTGATGCATTGAGGGTAGTAAACGCCACATTTTAACCTCTTACTACACTTCCACTCATGCAATACCAAAACTACACATTTTACTTTGTTACGAATTAATTATTGCAACAGAGGGCGACCTATGACTTTAGCATTTTATATAATTTATTATTGTTTCAGATTTCTACATGTTTGACATGTCAAGCATATGAAAAGCTTAAATTAGTTAAAACCGAAGCACCTGCACTACAGCCAATCAAAGTCATGGAAACCTTGGAACTTGTTGGAATGGATGTGATTGGTATGTCTTGCATATTAAGCCACAGGTCATTGCATTAGACATAAAATTAAAATTGAGTGTCAGTTATCATCAGCAGAATTGTTATGTTTTTTTGGTTTGTTTTTTCACTGTAACTTTAAGAGTGACTGAAAATAATAAGAAAAGGTATCAATAAAGCTAACCCTATCACTAATTGATTGAAAGTATAATTGTCCAAGATGCTTTACCCTTTGATTTGCTTTTTTTTATCTCCTGTACCTTTGTTACTGAAAACAGGAACAGTTGCTAGACTTTGAAAACTTGTGAAAAAGTAAAGTTGTCCACTGCGTATAAGTAGTTTTTATGCAGTGAGGAGACATTTCTATGTGTTCTGAAACTTGCAAGGCCCTCATTCATTCACAGAACATTTTTTTGTTCCGGTGATGTTTGTGGGAAACTCTGGTGAAGCACCAGCAAGGCAACAAAGCTTGTGGCCTTTTTGCAATTGCCAATGCTTTTGTTCTCTGTATGGGAAAACAACCAGAGCACTTTGCCTGGGATCAGAACGAGTTGTGGGGACACCTGGAGGCATGCCTGACAAATGATCACCTGACGCAGCCTCCAATTACAGGTGTTCGCGCAAGTAATGGCGTTATTCACACTGAACATGAGGGCATCTATTGTGTCTGTCGCCAACCTGCTTTGAGAAAGCGTTTCATGGCTCAGTGTATGATATGCTTAGAATGGTACCATCACATGTGTGGGGACATTCCTTTGGTGGTGGATGATAATACAACCTTTCATTGCACAAGGTGCACCATCTGATCGAATGGTACAGGCCATTTTGTTTTTGTTTTCTCTCTTTTTCACTGTTTTTCTCTGTCTTCTTTTGCGGTGTTAGAAATTATGCTGTATATAATATAATTATGGTTAATGTTCCTGTGATCCATGTTTCTGGTCAAGCAAAACGTTTTGTGCTGTTTTATTATTGATTACTTTTATTAATTGTTTTTTTCTCTCCATCTAGTCATGTTTTAGATGTATCAGTAGATGTTGGTGTGTGAAGGAAGTAAAAGAGTTTAATGTCCCATGGTTGGTGCCGTTAGGCATTTCTGATGCATGTAAAGTAGCATTTTATAATGGCCCTGCTATGACAAAATGGGGTTATGAAATACTACTGTACATGTATTATGTATCAGCCGGAATCCTGACATCCAGTGTATGCTTAAATTGTTGTAAATACCTAATAATGATAATACAACCCTTCAATGCGCACAGTGCACCATGATCGTTTTGTACAGGCTGTCAAGGTTTTGGTTAACAATCTGTTTTCTGCTTTAGTTCTTTTTCCTAATTTTTTTCTTTTGCTGCGTTAGCAGGTTCTGCTGTATATAATTATGGTTAGCTGTATCAGTAGATGCTGGTGTGCGAAGGAAGTAACAGGGTTTACATGTTTAATACACGTAAAGTTGCATTTCACAGTGACCCCACTATGAAATTGAACACCATTTTATCACAGTGAGGTCATTTTGAGATGCAACTTTACATGTATTATGTATCAGTTGAATGTCTCCAAGCAACTGTGTAGAAATGTTTGTGAAAAAAGGCATGTGAACATATATCTATTGCCCCAGTAAACATTTGTGAAAACCGGTTGCTCAACTCTTAAGGTGTCCGGTTGATGTATTGTGTGTAAAAATGGATGTAAATAAAATTATGTAATTTATATGAATTATGTATCAGTTGATTTCTCCCTGCAAGGGCACATGCATGTTTGTAAATAAATTTGTAAACATATTTTGCTTCTGTAAACATTTGGGAAAACAGTTTGCTCGGTTCTTCATGTGACTTGCTGATATGTGTTCTGTTCGAAAAGGAGGAAGTATCTCGGAAGTATCTCGGAACGGTACCACTTCGTCCCGTTCGCTGTTGAAACGACCGGAGTTGTCGGACCGGCAGCAACGGAACTTATCCAGAGAATCTCGCTGGCAATCGCGAGGGGCAACACGGTCGCGATCATGTCGTCGGCCAAGCGTGAGGCTTCCCGTGACCCAAAGCCAAGGTGTGTCCCTCGCCCCTGACCCTGGCGGTGCGTTCGTTCGTTGGCACCAATCTCGATCATGTGGACAGGACGCAAATAGTTTTGTAAAATAGACCATAGTTCAACGGAGATCACGCGTACAACTAATTTCCTGTTTCTGTGGAGCATAGGCGAGTCTAACGCACCGTGGCTGTATCTTGATAACCTTCTTTTGCTGTGTGTTACATCGAATCGTGCATCGACATTGAAGTATGCATTGTAAATTTGCTGTTTTCTTGAATAAAAGTACTGTACGTCTTGAAAAAAAAAGAAAAAAAGTTTGAAATGGATCTTTACATGTATTATGTATCAGATTCGACATGCAAATGAATGTTTATAAATACATTTCTGAAGATTGTGCTCCTGTAATCATTTGTGAAAACAGGTTACAGAGTTCTGCAGGTGTCTTGCTGATGCGTGTTCTGTAGTGTTTGTAAAATGGCTGTATATACAAGTTTGAAAAGCATCTTTACATGTACAGTATAGACCGGATATAGAAAACACCGGATATAAGAAAGTCTGGATATAAAAGCATTTTGAGCGGGTGGTGTCCACAAAGGTAGTCTAAATGAGGATGCCCTGAAAACTTCCCCACCAACTGATTTGTTGTCCATATTCAGTAGCTGTCAATAAGTTAGTCTGTTTAATTTCTTTGTCCATTGAGTCATTAATTAACATGTTATAAACTCGTCACAAAGACCCATAACAGCCCAGAAGGCATTTTTATAACATTTATAACAGCGACATTGGTTGACTGGACCTTAAGCAATAAACTTGATTGATTGATCACAGTAGAAAAAATCTTATGTCAACAGAAGAAGTCTAATCACAGCAGAAGAAATCTAATCACAGCAGAAGAAATCTTATGGCAGCAGAAGAAATCTTATGGCAGGAGAAAAAATCTTAGAAGAAATCTTATTGCAGCAGAAGAAATCTGATTGCAGGAGAAGAAATCTCATAAATGGGAGCAGAAGAAATCTAATGGCATCAGAAGAAGAAATCTTATGGCAGCAGAAGAAATCAAATGGCAGCAGAAGATGATCTTGAACACTGACCGCAACAGAAAGCTGACCGCAACAGCAGAAAACTGATCGCAGAACATTCATGATTCATTTCGCGTGTACCATGTACGCTATGAGATTTCTGACCAGTTGTCGCACTGATAGGGATAAAGTATAACGTCACTAGGCTTATTCAGTGGCACAGTTTTGGAAGCGGAAATCTCATGGCAGCAGAAGAAGTCTTGAAGACTGACCACAGCAGAAAACTGATCGCAGAAATTTCATTTCGCGTGTATTATACATTTACGCTATGAGATTTCTGACCAGTTGTCGCACATACTGACATCATTTATATTACATAGGGATAAAGTTTAACGTCACTAGGACTATTGCGGACGGTTAGTAAAAAATACCCCAGGCATTTGACAGTCATTGGTCATTGAGATTTCAATCTTACCATTGAACACTGATCGCAAAAGAAATCTGACCGCAGCATCAGAAAGCTGACCGCAGCAGAAAACTCATTTCGCATACAAGTTGCTGTGAGATTTCTGTCCCATTTCCGCGCATGAGCACTGAGCCTGTCAGAAATCTCATCGCAGCAGAAAACTCATTTCGTCACACCGGGTGCTTAAGCTAGGACAGGTCGCCTGCACTTTGCATGTGGAATGTTACGTGTCATGCAGAAAGTGTTCAAGGGTAGCACATAATAATACCAGAATACTGTTTAATGATTGTACATGTATAGTCAGGCACTGATGTGGAGCTCAGACTATTAAAGGAGGGTATATGTGTCTTGCTGCTGTGATAACAGTGTTACGACTGTATGAGATGAAATATGCCATGCTGCTCTGGTTGATGCATGTAGGAAAGCTGTAAGTGAGCATAAGATGTAGGTCACCACACCTTAGACTGATGTTCACTGAAATGTCTGCCATCTACCCAACAGCTCAGCCTTTTTCAAGTGCCAGAAACATGGGCCGCCTTGATGGAAAAGTCATTGTACTGACTGCTGCCGCCCAAGGGATTGGCAGGGCTTGTGCAGAGGTGAGGTGTCTCTTATAAGTTCATTACAAATGCATTTATTCTGGGAAGGAGATATACCCTTGCCTGTCCTCCTCAGGACCAATTGAAGCGCTCTGAATACCAGAAGAGAAAATAGGTCCAAGCTAAGAAACGCAGTGATTGCAAAGAATTGTACCAGTGAAAATGGCAAGAAGTAGCAAAGCTTGACCCAGCCTGTAGCTTGTGAAGAGCTAGCTGTGTGTCCACTGGCTTAAGGTAACATGATGATAGTTGTCTTTTACAAGTACCCTTTTACTTGCTGTGTGGGGAGGATGAACAGTTTTTATCATTATCATCAGTAGCAGCAGCAGCATCACCATCGCCATCCTCCTCCTCCTCCTCCTCCTCCTCCTCCTCCTCCTCCTCCTCATCATCATCATCATCATCATCATCATCATCATCATCATCAAATGTTTGTTAGGCTCTCTGCTAAGAGCTTCAGACTCTCTGCAGGCTCCAGAAGTTTTGAACTACTGAAGCATGTTTATTTTCTCTAACACCACAGCTCCTGGCAAAAATCAGGTCAACACAGGCAGAGCTAATGCTCTCCCTCAGGGCACATACTGTTCATCATGTATGCTGCTGTTTGTGCTGTTTCTGCTGCCTTAGTTTGGAAGGGATGAGACTACAGGACCTGGTGGCATATCTATTCCATTTTGTGCCTGTGTGTGTGTGTGTGTGTGTGCGTGAAGAAATGTCATG
Organism: Theodoxus fluviatilis; assembly: GCA_034096865.1. Taxonomy (NCBI): domain Eukaryota; kingdom Metazoa; phylum Mollusca; class Gastropoda; order Cycloneritida; family Neritidae; genus Theodoxus; species Theodoxus fluviatilis. The sequence goes on along the minus strand of JAWQFJ010004274.1, from coordinate 156,087 downwards.
AACAGAAATTTCATCTAAACATAAATGAAAATTTATCTTTCTCTGAAAATGCTTGTTTACTTACATAGTGCTCATATTGAAGATGAAACAGCGTGCAATTTGTCATTTACTTCTTTTTTTTAATACCCACACTGCAAAAAAACATGTATGGTCAGCAAGAAACAATAGTGTCAGTTGGGTTACATAACCACAACTTTTTTTTGTGGGTAGGGGGTGGGTGGGCCTTATCTGCCATGAATTGCCATCTGCAAGTAGTGATGCTGACCTTGGCTTACTTTCAGGGCTTTGCCCGTGAGGGTGCCAAGGTCTTTGCTACTGATGTCAATGCAGAGAAGCTCAAGGAGCTGGACAGTGTGCCAGGTCAGGAAATGTCACGTGTGCCTTGGGACTGGTGATGTAATGTGCCTCTTTGGGGATGGTGTGAGGGGGTTTGGATGTGATGTGCCTCTTTGGGGATGGTGAGAGGAGGTTTGGATGTGATGTGCCTATTTGGGGATGGTGTGAGGGGGTTTGGGTGTGATGTGCCTATTTGGGGATGGTGTGAGGGGGTTTGGATGTGATGTGCCTATTTGGGGATGGTGTAAGGGGGTTTGGGTGTGATGTGCCTCTTTGGGGATGGTGTGAGGAGGTTTGGATGTGATGTGCCTCTTTGGGGATGGTGTGAGGGGGTTTGGGTGTGATGTGCCTCTTTGGGGATGGTGTCAGGAGGTTTGGGTGTGATGTGCCTCTTTGGGGATGGTGTGAGGAGGTTTGGATGTGATGTGCCTCTTTGGGGATGGTATGAGGAGGTTTGGATGTGATGTGCCTCTTTGGGGATGGTGTCAGGAGGTTTGGATGTGATGTGCCTCTTTGGGGATGGTGTGAGGAGGTTTGGATGTGATGACCTTGTGTTGATAGGATGACAGGCAGAGGTGACTCATGGCTGTGGGGATTTTATCAATCTGCCAAGAGATTTTTAGAATCTTGCCTCTCTCTACCTTGCCCCCCCCCCCCCCCCCCCCCCCCCCCCCCTCCAATCCTCCCACCCACCTCTATTAATTCACACACACACACCCTCCCCCTCCTCCTCTCTAACTCTGTGTGTCTGTCTGCCTGCCTGCCTGCCTCTCTTTCTCTCTCTCTCTCTCTCTCTCTCTCTCTCTCTCTCTCTCTCTCTCTCTCTCTCTCTCTCTCTTTCTCTCTCTCCCACTCTGCTTCTGTGTGTGAGCAAGTGTGTGTGTGTGTGTGTGTGCGTGCGTGCATGTGTCCATCCCTCTATCCCTCTCTCTCTGCCACTTGTGTGTGAGCAAGTATGCTGTATGTGTGTGTTTGTGTCCATCCCTCTATCCCCCTCTCTCTGTCTCTCTGCTTTTCAAGTGTGTTTCCTGTTGTGGGACTTAAAGAATCGATTTCCCCTTCAAGAAATATCTCTAATGGACACATTTTAAATTAAATAAATATTTAATGCTTGATTTTGATACTATTGCATGGACGTTATTTTTATTGACTCACATGCGAAGCAAAAGTGAGTCTATGTACTGAGCCGTGTCGTCCGTCCGTCCGGGCGTCCGTCCGTCCGTCCGGGCGTCCGTCCGTCCGTCCGTCCGTAAAAAACTTAAACGTTGGATTTTTCTCGGAGACTATTAAGTCTATCAACACCAAATGTGGCATGATGGTGTATGATGACAAGGCCTCAAAAAACATACATAGTGACTTGACCTTGCTTCAAGGTCAAGGTCACAGGAGCCATAAATGTGGTCTCAAAAACAGTCATTTTTCACATTTTCCCAATTTTCTCCCACGTTATTGAGAATGGCGACCTTAGCTACAAGTGGTATATAGGTCAAAGCAAGCCCTATCTTTTGATACCAGTTTGGTTGACCTTGCTTCAAGGTCAAGGTCACAGGAGCTCTTCAAAGTTGGATTGTATACATATTTTGAAGTGACCTTGACCCTGAACTATGGAAGATAACTGTTTCAAACTTAATAATTATGTGGGGCACATGTTATACTTTCATCATGAGACACATTTGGTCACATATCATCAAGGTCAAGGTCACTTTGACCCTTATGAAATGTGACCAAAATGGGGTAGTGAACCACTAAAAGTGACTATATCTCATGGTAGAAAGTGCCAATAAGCACCATTGTGCTTCCTATGTCTTGAATTAAGAGCTTTGTGTTGCATGACCTTGGATGACCTTGACCTTGGGTCAAGGTCACATGTATTTTGGTAGGAAAAATGTGTAAAGCATTTCTTTGTGTATGATGTCATTGGTAGGTTTAGTTGTTTGACCTTGACCTTGAAGGTCACCTGAAGGTCAAGGTCATATAAAGGTCAAGGTCAAGCATGTGAGTCGTATGGGCTTTGCCCTTCTTGTTAGGACTTGTGTGATGAGAATTGGTTCTTCCCATGCGAATCTCATTGTAATTTATTTGTTCCTTTGATCTTGTAGACCTTAGATACTCATATGTGAATGAAAGATCTTTCTACAAAATTATTTCAGTGCATGTATCAGTATTTGTGAACTGAATTTCACAGTTTTTGACTCACATGCGAAGCAAAAGTGAGTCTATGTACTCACCCGTGTCGTCCGTCCGGGCGTCCGGGCGTCCGTGAAAAACTTTAACGTTGGATTTTTCTCGGAGACTATTAAGTCTATCAACACCCAATTTGGCGTGATGGTGTATGATGACAAGGCCTCAAAAAACATACATAGTGACTTGTCCTTGCTTCAAGGTCAAGGTCGCAGGGGCCATAAATGTTGTCTAAAAAACAGTCATTTTTCACATTTTCTCAATTTTCTCTGAAGTTTTTGAGATTGGATACCTGACCTATATATGGTATATAGGGCAAAGTAATCCCTATCTTTTGATACCAGTTTGGTTGACCTTGCTTCAAGGTCAAGGTCACAGGAGCTCTTCAAAGTTGGATTGTATACATATTTTGAAGTGACCTTGACCCTGAACTATGGAAGATAACTCTTCCAAACTTAATAATTATGTGGGGCACATGTTATACTTTCATCATGAGACACATTTGGTCAAGGTCAAGGTCACTTTGACCCTTATGAAATGTTACCAAAATGGGGTAGTGAACGACTAAAAGTGACCATATCTCATGGTAGAAAGTGCCAATAAGCACCATTGTGCTTCCTGTGTCTTGAATTAACAGCTTTGTGTTGCATGACCTTGGATGACCTTGACCTTGGGTCAAGGTCACATGTATTTTGGTAGGAAAAATGTGTAAAGCATTTCTTAGTGTATGATGTCATTGGTAGGTTTAGTTGTTTGACCTTGACCTTGAAGGTCATCTGAAGGTCAAGGTCATATAAAGGTCAAGGTCAAGCATGTGAGTCGTATGGGCTTTGCCCTTCTTGTTCATCCTTGAATTCACAGAGATTGTGTTTTGATAGCCCAGTTTGAAAGGTGTGGAGATGCAAAATGAATGAACAAACACATTTTATTTTGAACCAGGAATTCAGACTAGTCTTCTTGATGTAACCAACACAGACAAAGTGAATGAATTTGCTGCCACAGTCGATAAAATTGATGTCCTCTTCAACTGTGCTGGGTAAGCATTTTGTAGACAATTTACTGATTGATATGTGTCTTATAAAATGTTTTTATGTGGGGTTTTTTAATACATATATAAAGTTCAAAGGGTGTGTATCATCTATGTTTGTTTGTTGCCATGCATTCCCTGACATCATAAACTGCTGGATTCAAACTTCACACACACAATCTAGGTGCCTTAAGGAAGTTTATAGCTATCTACCTTTGTGGGGGCGACATCAGGGTCAGGTTTTTGGCAGATTTTTTTTAAGCAGTGGCCAGCATTAGACTTTTGGCTGATGCCAGCCCTTGCTTGAGAGGAGCTTGGAGCACGGGAGTGATCATGCATGGAAGAGAAGAACAGGGTGGAGATAAGGATGTTGTAGAGATGTGGATGCTGACTGCAAGAGAGAGGTATGCTTTATCTGACCCTCCTGGTAAAGATGAGGGAGAGGCCTGCTTGTATGTCCCTCTCAACCCCTGTCCATTTCTGCACTTAAAACCTTTCACACAAATGATGGACGGCTGGTCATCATAGGGGCCAATGCATTGGGTAGGCTAACATGACAGGTCGAACTCTTTGCAATAAGCACTTAGTTGTCTTTTGCCATACTCCTCTGCAGTGGGTGTGGCTGGGAGTGGTGGGGGTGGTTGGGGGTGGTCCAATGCATTGGGTAGGCAGCTTGGCCAACATATATTGCCACACTTTTCTGTAGCCGGTATGGAGGGTGTAGTGGGCAAAACCTGCTAGTCATAGATAGAAACATGGACATTACATCTTATTGGTTCCATGATAGAAATGACTTGATGGAGATATAATGGAAGGGACACAGTAACTGCTGTAGTCTCCCTTCATAACATGATTATCAGAAGGGTAGTATCCGGTGGTTAGTGATTAATATCAGTAAGTCTCATATATGTTTAGGTATGAATGTCCAAAGCTAAAGTAATACTTGAACCTGTCCACTCGAATGCGTGCTGTGAACGATCATCTCTGAATGTTCCTGATACCTACTGATGCATATCCCAATCCTCTGACGAATGTTCCTTGATAGCTGTAGAACAGTCTGAGTTTTTAAAGTTTCCATTACTGATAGAAGAAGAATGAACAGAGCAAAAGTAGTGGACCCTGCTTGTCATATAGCTTTATAGCAGTAATGCTTTGGTGGTTTTTGTTTGAATAAAACTCATTTTTGCTTTAATGGTAGTTGAAAGTTTTAGTGGTCAGTGCCCTTGCTTTGCTTTGCTCCAGTTTTGTCCACAATGGCACACTGCTGGAGACCAGCGAGAAACACTGGGACCTCTCCTTTGACCTCAATGTGAAAAGCATTTACAGGATGTGCACTGCGTTTCTTCCTAAGGTGTGTGTGTTTTGCTTGACCCCCTCAGGTGAGCATGCACTAATGTTCAACCTAGGTGTGTGCTTGCTTGTAATAGACAACATCTCTTTAACTTTGGTTCTTTGACTCGTGAAAAATTGTGTAGTAGAAAAGATAAGTCTTTATTTCTCAAACCAGAACCTCATAAAATCATTTTCAGTCTGTCGTTACATAATTAATGAGATGTTACCTTGTTTTCCAATTAACCGCTTGCTTTGCATATTTAATAATGATATGTAATAAATTCCCTTCATAATAGTACTAAAATTAGACATGTAATGGTTGATGATATGCACCTGTTTGAAAATATGTGTTTTGAAAATGGGCAGTTTTTTCAGAAAACACCATTGAAAATGTTCTGATTGTACTCTGTTAGCAACCAAAGTTTACAGATAATGGTAATTCCATTGGCTTCTAGCTTTAAAGGAATTTCCTTAATAGCCGTTCAAAATACACTGTGCATTTAGGTGGGAGTTTGTCATTTACAGTAACACAGCATGCTACACAGATTCATTTGCAATTTATGGCAGAATAGGGAAAATGACTAAATGGGATGTTATGCAGTAGGACAGTTGTTGATTTTTGTCCCACACTCAGTGGATTGAAAACCTGAAACACACAAAATATGTGATCCTCCATCACAAAATGAGTCACTCGTTGCATTTTGAACATTTTGAGATCTGTATGTTTTCACACAAAAAAAGCACACAACAAGCTTTTCAATGGTGCAAGAATCATTAAAATATCACTACCCTATACGATTTCACATTACTTTGAAGGTAAACACCCTAAAAATACATTTTAAAAAAGAAAAACACGTTTCAAGTTTACAGACATCATTCTCCTTTTTCCTTGGCAACCCTTATTCTAGGCTCATGCAATTTGCCGCAGAGATGAAGCAGTGTATGGGCAAGTATCCTGGCAAGTTTGTTAGCATTTTCTCAATTTTTCAATTTAATATGGCATTTCAAATGCAGACCTGTCACCTTCCAAGCAGTGCATTAGGAATGATAGCAAAGATGAGCAGGATTCATCAGATCTCCAAACCTTGACTCAAATAGAAAGTATATAAACTGGCAAAAGCAATATTTATTTCAAATACTTTTTTCTTTCTTTCTTCCATCGTTATATTCTTCTTTTTTTCCCTTGTCTTTTGATGTTACCATATGAAAGTAAAAGCTTTCACTGTCATTGACTTTCAGATGGTTTTTCAACATTCATTTGTTGTGATGCATTAAAACCGTCTCTTTGCTATCTTTTCTTTCTTTTTCTTTTCACTAAGTGACCACCGTGCCTCCCTATGCGATTCGTAAGAGGCGAATAACTAGGGACACCATCACTTGATTTGCATTTACTCTAAACTGTTCTAGTGATTTTCGTGCTTAATGGCCTCTCATAGCCTACAAAGGCTGATAGGTCGTAAAACACTATCCATCCATCCATCCATCCATCTATCCATCCATCCATCCATCCATCCATTTCACTAAGTTAAGGTAAGACACGGGTCGAAAAGTTGGGAAAATTTCATATCTGGACGTTTTTGAGATAACATCAGTTTTGAGTAGTTCAAACACTCGCAAATGCCCCCACGTGGTTTTTTCGACCTGTCATTCGAAAATTAGTTGAATAAAATGGCTTTTAAAACATCACTCCTCGTAAAAAACGTTAAAACGTCATTGGTGCAGCGTATTTTATGACTTTTGAAAAAATTGTAACTTTCGATCTATTCTACGAAGAGGTTCACGCCCGGTACCGTTGGAAAGCTCGTCTTTTCGATCGAGCACAGCAAGGGAAATAACTCCGCCAACTATAGTGGTCTATTTTTAGTTGATGATTTCAAACAACGTACACAGGGTTGTTTGGAAACTCACTAGCCAATCATTGAGTTTAGAGAGGGAATTCCACTTGTTTCAACCAATCAGAGACTCTGAAGCGAGGATTCCCTGGCCCACAATGCATCATAAACATGGCTGCCGCTTCAACGCTAATTCTCTCAGTTCGTTTTTGTTTCGCACCAAATCGAATAAATTTGACTTCAATCAAACAATCAGAGAATGCCCATGAGTGAATAAACTCAACATTATGCTGCGACCGAAAAATAGTGGGCGAAGAGAGCAGCTTGCGGCTGCACGCACCTCGAAAATACTTCGCGGTCAAGGTCGAAAGTCTAGTTCTACTTCGTCAACGCCTGCGTTGACAGTGCCATCGCGATTGCTGCCTCCTCGTCCCTCCATCTCAACTGCCTCGATTCCGGAAGAAACTTCAAAGACAGGCATCAAGGAGGAAGATACAGATGATGCAGGCAGAAGCGAAGCAGCTGATTGAAACCGATCAAAAGTGGGTCAACGTGCACTTAGATCAGCTGAGTGAACTGATGAACGATGTTCTTTGCTCGAACTGTTTTCTGTCTGGTCTTACCATCAGCATACTATACGATGAAAACAATGGCTTAGCCAGCAAACTTTGCTTGAAATGTGGAGCCTGTAATGCCAGAAGAATGAAGAAAGCTAATGTGGCAGCCTCTGTTCAGGCATAGCAACAGCGCCTACACAGACCTGTTTACCCTTCCGCAATTTGCGGAAATCTTCCGATTTTGAGTCCGAGTCTCCGCTTTTACGGCCGTAAAATAAAATCTTCCGCGGCCGATATTTCGCTGAAAAAAATTGAAAGGGTGGTTGTTTGCACGACGGCCGTGCGGATAGCTTCGCTGGTTGCAATTGTCGATTTGTTTGTTCTTATCAACGGCACGACCGGCGTGCAAATAACTTCCCTTTCGCGTCACGAATGTAAGGTCGTTTCTGATTGGCTCTTTGTTTAAATTGGGCCAATGAGAATTCGCAACGCACTGAGCCGTACCGGAAATGCATCGGAGAAAGTTCTTGCAAGCTTCTCACGTGCGAAATTTTGCAAGCTTCTCACATGCAAAATTTTGAAAGCATGTCTGGCCACAAGAGAAACCACGAAACGGACGACGAGTGCGAAGATGGCCCACCAACTTCGAAAGTCGTCGCTAAAAAGCGATACGTGCAGAAATGGAGGCCAGAGTATCAAACCTCCTTTCCATCTTTGTGCAAGTCAAAGGATTTCGGCCCCACACATGCTTTTTGTCAGGTTTGCGAAAGCCACTTCCAAATCAGTCATGGGGGAAGAAACGATTGCGATCGGCACGTTAAAACAGCAATGCACAAGGAGAGGGAAAAAACTGTGAAGGAAAGGGCCAAAGCACCGAAGATTACAGAGTTTTTCCAAGGCCCCTCCACTTCTAGTTCCACATCATCGGAGTCCGAGTTGGGGGTTATCAGAGCCGAGGCACTGATGTGCCAATTGATCGCCAACAGCAACCTGTCTCTCTCTTCTGCTGACTACCTCACCAAGCTCTTCAAGGAAATGTTTCCGGACTCAAAAATTGCTGCAAGCGTGCGGTGTGGTAGAAATAAGGCCACAGCTTTGGTGAAAGAGATGTCGGCCATTTCCATGTTGAGCCTTGGCAAGAGAATGCAGAAACTGCCCTGGAGTATCGCCACAGATGGGAGTAATGAAAAGGATAAAAAACAATTCCCCTTGGTCGTCACCATTGAAGGGGAAGATGGACTCGTAAATCCTGAGCTCCTGGCTCTACCCACATGTGATGATAAAGCCACTGGAAAGAACATCTTTGAGGTGATAAACAGTGAGCTCGACACGCAACAAGTCACTTGGAAGAACTGCATGGCGCTGGGTTGCGACAATGCTGCAGTGATGACCGGCATTCATAAAGGAGTTGCAACATTTGTACAAGAGAAGCAGCCCAACCTTCATGTTGCTAGGTGCTGCTTGCATCTAGTACATATTGGTGCAAAGAAAGGTGCTGAGTGCTTGTCACCACCCATTGAAGACACCCTGATTGACGTCTTTTACTACTTCCAGCGAAGTGTGAACAGGCAGACAGATCTGAAGGAGTTGCAGGACCTATATGATGTTGAACAGCGCAAGCTTATCAAGCATGTCTGCACAAGATGGCTCAGCATCAAAAGATGTTTGGAACGTCTCCTTCACAACTGGGATCCCCTGAAGCACTTTTTCAGCAAAGAGAAAAAGGCCTTTGCTGAAAGTGGCAGCAAACCTTCCAAAGCAGCCAAGAAGGCAGAGAAAATCTTCGACTTCTTCAAGTCTCCCACAAACCATCTGTACTGTGTGTTTCTGAAATACACACTGAATGTATATGACAAGGTTCTGGTGGGGCTTCAGAAAGAGGAGCCAAGCATCCACCTGCTGCGGCCTAGTCTCTGCCAGCTGCTGCAGGACTTGTACTCCAGATTCATCCTACCCAAAGCAGCTGACCAGATTGATGTGAAAAAGGTCCAGTTCCAGCTTCCTGAGAATCAAAAGGCAGATACTGACCTGCTCATAGGATCTGCAGCAAGGGAAATGATCAACAATCCAAAGAAACATCACCTCAGAGAAGAGCGGATTGTTGACTTCTACAAGGATGTCAGGCAGTACTTCAGTGCTGTCTGCACCTACCTGCTCAGCAGTTTGCCCTTTGATGACAAAGTGCTCATCAATGCCACTGTCCTCAACCCAGACCAGAGGAAGGAAGTCACCACTTCCCAACTGACTTTCTTTCTGGAGAAGTTTCCGATCCTAAAAGGTGACAGTGATGAAGACACCATCTTGGAAGAGTTCTGCAAGTACCAAGGCAGACATCTGGAGCACATGGACATGGAAGGGGAGAGGATTGACAGAGTCTGGACCCTCTTGGCAAAAGACTTTCCTAATCTGAGCAGAGTGATGAAGGGCATTCTCACCATCCCCCACTCTAGTGCCCCTTGTGAGAGGGTGTTTTCCATGGTGAGAAAGACCTGCACCGATCAGCGCAGCTCCCTGCACCAGGACACCACTGAGGCTCTGATGGTGCTGAAGATGCAGCCAGCTAGTGGAAAGAAGTTTGATGATGCCACCCTGAAGCAGCTCAAGAGTGCTTACTACTTGAGCCTCAACAAATGAACTGAAGCCATTCCAGTGATGTGTGTGTGTGTGTGAAGAGAGAGTGTGTGTGTATGTGTGAATCCTTTCTGACCAAGACAAGTGTGAAAAAAACTGGTGATTGTGCTTTGACAGTGACAAATTTTGTACCCATTCTATGGAGGCTTCAGTTAAGGAAACTGCGAGTTCATAAAACGGTGAGTGTGTTTTTCTTTTCATTTTGGTATGATAATGTGTGAACAAGAATCTTCCTCTTGAAGATCAAAACCTTCCTCATTTTTCTGATTATTTATCAAATCTTCCTCATAAGGGTTTTTGGGGGTAAACAGGTCTGCCTACACCATGTGGCTTCATGCCTTCAACTCAAGGCATCAGAAGAGGAGGCTTCAGGAGGAGGAAGAAGGAGAAACCTATGGTGCTGGAATGGCAGACTGACGTTGTTGAATCATTCACAGCATGTGTCTCCCTGAAGTTGCCTTTATTGACCTTAGCATTTCCTGTGTAGTAGTAGGACTGATCCTTTCCTCTTGAGCATGAACTTTTCCATCCCTGCATTTTTTTGTACTGGGGACTGACTCACTGCACAAAAACACTAAAAACTGGAAACTGCAAGTTCAGTTTCATTTTTAGCATGTGTAGTCCTGCTGGATGAATGTATGAATAAATGAAACAAGTTTTAGCCATGATGGATAGTTTTAGTAGGACTTATGCATGACTAAAAGTTGTTTTTGCCATTTTCTCAAAATGTGTTTTTTTCATAGAGTTCAAATCAATTAATTACTAAAACTCATCACAGGAATAAAGCCATCACCTTGAATCTTGGCAGTTTGATTTATGACATGTATTGCTAGATTTTTATAGAAGGATTTCTAAATAAACCAGTTTTTAATGGTATTTTTTGCCAGAGAAAATATGAAAATGATCTAAAAATTGCTAACGGATGCATTCATTTTCTTTAAAATTCTGTAGAAAAATAAATATTCACTATTTCAAAAAATCCTTCTATAAATAGGTACTGGCAGCCAAAGTTTTGACTCAGAGATTGTTTTGTTTTTATGTGTTGTGCTTTTACTACTTGATGAAATAATTAAAATAAAACAAAAATGAAGTGTCTATCTTGATTCGTTCTGGAGATACATCATTTATTGTATATGGAAACGCGAAACGTAGAGTAATATTAAATATTTTCCCAACTTTGCAGCCTAACAGTCCTCTAATCATACAAGGTACACAGCATATATTGCCTAATTCCAAATCAATATATTGTAGGCAATTCATGTAAGCAAAATGAAGCCATTCTTTTATGCAGTTCCAGTACAACAGGGTGCTGAATATGGCCCAAAATAAGAATTTTCAACGTGCAAAACATCACCGAGGACCATATTTGAAGGCCTGCTGAACAAAAACCATTGAAGTGAGCCCTATCAGACTTATTATACCAGAAGACTATATCATATAATTTGACACTATTTTTTTCCAAGATACAAAAAAGCTTACAGTTCAAGATATTGTGTTATCAATTTGAGGAAAACCCTGATTTGCGTGATGGAAAAAAGTGAAATTATGAGGGTACTTGACTGAAAAGCTTATTATCTCAAAAACTATATGAGATACTTGCATAAAATTTGGTGTCTGGCTTTGTTATAGTTTTACCTTTGCAAATGAACTGAAATTTACCAGAAAACTGCATATAGTTTTTAGCCAGTCTATTTTTAGTAACAAATAAGGCGTGATTCTGCAGGGGCATGGCTCACTGAAAATCTTCCTATCTAAAAAACTATATCAGTTACCAGCATGAAATATTGCATGTGGCTCAGTAATAGTTTGAACTTTGCAAATTAACATAGATTTAAAATATAGGTTAACAAAATATCTTGCTAATTAATTTTTATTAAAAAAACATTGCGGCTCTGTGGACAATAGATATAGCATAGGAAGTCTGATAGGCCATAACATACTATCCATCCATCCATCCATCCATTCAACCAACCATCCAACCAACCATCCATTCATCCATCCATCCACCTATTCATGCATCCAATCATCCATCCATCCAAGAAAACCTTGAAATATGTGCCTATTGTATTGATGATTTTTTTCATGTGGATGTTTAATTTGGAAAGTGTTTCATTTATTTGGCATGTTTATGACACAATGTCCCTCTTCTACTCTTCCTTTGGATGAAATGCTCTTGCTCCATAGCTGTCCAAGAAGAAACTCTAGTTTGCTGAAATAGAAATTGGACCTTCGTTTCAAGTGTAGTGTGTGTGTGTGTGTGTGTGTGTGTGTGTGTGTGTGTGTGTGTGTGTGTGTGTGTGTGTGTGTGTGTGTGCATGCATGTGTGTGTGTGTGTGTGTGAGTGGGAGAGAGAGAGAGAGAGAGAGAGAGAGAGAGAGAGAGAGAGAGAGAGAGAGAGAGCTCGGACGCTGGAATTGTGCATAGTCTAAAATAAAACAGAAAAATAAAATAGCATTGCATTTCTATTAAAGGTCATTAATATTTTTTTAACATGTCAGCAGTTTGGCTGCGTACTTCAGAGATGAGAATCAGATGTTATTGGCACGTGTGTGTATACATCCAAACACATGACTATTCGACTTCGGTCTATGATAGACATCGATTTTTGTTTTCGAACACCCTGCTAAAATTCAACAAAACACTTATTTATGTTGTTTATAACATACAGACATTCCTGTCATAATATTTTGATGATAACAATCAGCAGAAAGAAAAATACGATACACTTCGAATGCGCATATACACAACACACAACTTTGACCCGGTCACGTGGCAAACATTTGCTGTTAATTCTGCGTAAACTTGCCGTGAATAGCAAAAAATAGCTTTAATAACTTGCAGTACTGGTAACTTAATGAGTTTAGACATCGAATTAGGCTACTTATCAAGACTAGACTTGATGCTGCAAACAAATAACTCCGATTTGCCACAACCGCTCGTAGACCTAAAGTCCGCCATGATGCGTTCCACTACCAGTGCGCGGAGAGTACTCATCTCCGATGGGCTCGCGCTGCGCGAGCATTCATTTGTCCGATACGTTTCGTATATCGTTAAATTCGGCATAAAATGAGCTTTAATTTCCATCGTTATTGTATATAATCCGTTGAGTAGTTCCAGAGATATGAGCTTTTGAAAATTAGACATATTTTCAGATATAATTTTCTTTAACTTAATCGCTTTATTTTGGAAAAATATTTATACGAGAATAAACTGTGGAGCTTCGTCTTGCTGACTCAGTAATTCGCATACTTGGAATGGGTTTCTTGACGGCGCGAAAGGTATTGTTTCTAACACACTGTAAATATGCTCGGTGAAAGATGCCATTCCGACTGATGACGCGAAGCGTATTTTGTGTTTCATCTAGTACTTTTAGTGCATTCGCACAAGTACCACAGATCACAGACAACATAAAAAACAACACAGAACGACAGATGAAGGTTGAAACTTTATTTTGCGCATAGTTTTGGTGCGAAAATTTTCAATTTAAATATATAAACATCACGGGGTAAATCATCAATTTTTAGCCTGCAGGCACCTTTCCCAGCAAAACTGGCTGCGGCTGCCAGTACCTACTATAAAAGTTTAGTTTGAGTGTGTCTGTGCATTTTGGTGAAAACAGAGCATGTTTATAAGTAGTAGTTTGAAAGTTATAAGCTTTTTAAAAACATATGTTTGGCGGCCATCTTGGATTGTTTCCATAGCAACCGTGAGCAGTATTTAGTAATTGAACATAGTTTTATGTTTGCCAAGCTATATACTTCAAAACCATATAGTAACAATTGATCATAGTATTGGCTTAATTTTTTGTCCTATTGCACCCCCATGTCTGGCCTTAAGACATATTATGTGCTGCCTAACAGGGATAGGAGTCACTAACAAAAGCTGACCATCCCACCCCTTCACAGGGCCGACCAGTCACTGTCTTCGGAATCTAAGGCCTTGATCGCGCTCACTTCCGACACGCTCTCGGAACTTCGATCATCTGAGTCATCGGGGTCAACTATTCGAGAACCAGGAATGAAATATTCTTCTATGACCTCTTCAAGCTCAATCTTCTCATCTGCAGTGTAGATGTTAGCAGTGATTGCAGAATCTAATTCCTGTAATCGAAGAGATCGTTCATTGCATGACTGGAGTTGTTACACAGTCACTTCCCTTGCTTTGTCAGCCAATCAGAAGGGTATTCCGCCATAGCAACATATTGTTGTCTCGAAATATCTCACTTTCAAGCCAACCAGAGATCTACAACCACCACCGAATCAAATTTGGCTTTGGTTGGCAGCCTAGGGTATTCCCGCGTCGATCTGTTGCAGTGGCGGCTATGAAACTTCGAGAAAATGCCTGATGTCGATGATCGGCTCGTAGATGTTTCTTGTAAATGATTTACCACCACATCCAAAAAACATCCTAAAACAAACTCTTACACTTTGATTTCAAAAACGAAACTTACTCATACAATGAAGAAGGGACTAGAGAAGCCAAATAAACAAAAATCTCGAAGTCGACCACTACAACCCCTACTGCCTTTGGGACAGTTTGCACAAAATGACTCGATTGTGCAACCAACTCATTTAGTGATGGAGAGTCACATATATGAAGCATGGTTCAGCTTTCTGAAGTCAAATCTGAAAATTGCTGAAGTGGTGCAAATCCTCCAGTATCTCAATTTGACTTCAGTATCAGACTGATTCAGTTTTGGAGAGTCAGTGATATATGGGCCATGTACACAGAAGCCTTTCCTGTGTACTCACAGTAAGAATTTTTTTGCTGTGCACAGTGGGTTTGTGTGCCACGGAGCATGTTTGTAGGCATTAGCATGGAACTTTCTGGTCACAACACTTTGTAAGCAAAGTAAGTTTGTCTTGCTATGACATCGATTCTCTCATGAAGGATATTATATGTGACCCGTTTTCATGAACATGAGCACACAGCACAAATGCAGTGAGTCTGACAAAGGTGATGAGGGTGGGTTTTGTGCGATTTGACGTTTTGGCAAAGTTGAATCCTACATACACTTAATTTTCATAATTGAATGTTGGAAAGTTTCTGTATAGCTTTAAAAAACACCCAAAATTGCAATTTATTGCACATAACCATTCTAAAGTATTATACATTCTCTTCCTCCGTTTTGCATTTTTTGTTGAATCATTTGTTGTCAAGATCAAATACTTTTTCATTTATTTATCATTCTATGTTCAGAAATAGATTTTCTCAACCAACCTGCCAAACTCTGAGCTGATGCATGCATTAAAAAGGGCTGTTGCTAAGGAAAAACTGGCTAAAGCTGTTACACCTTTGACCCTTGATTTCTCAAAATAGCCGTCAGCACACCACTTCTCTTTGAGTGAGCTAACTTGTTCAGTTTTTAGAGTAGAAGTTTGATTTTCATATCGAATGGAAGGTAAATGTTTGCAAAATTTGGAAATACAAATATCTCAAAGTCTTAATTTTGCTCGTTAAGACTCAGTTTGTGAAAATGGGTCACATATTTGCTTTGTCATTGGATACAGGCATTGTGCTATGAAATTGCAGTGTAACACCTCTTTTTCTAAATGATTTTCTGAATTTGCATTTCCACAATGTTGTCTGTCATTATGTCTTCCTGCCTGTATTCATACAGTGTTGTGTGTGTGTGTGTGTATACACAGATGATTGCACAGGAGACTGGTGGCTGCATTATCAATATGGCTTCTGTAGCCTCCAGCATCAAAGGTGAGTGTGATTGTGTTTCTTTTAGGAAGAAAAAAAAGTTGTGGTTATGGTAACCCAACCGACCAAATCTATTTATGCCGACACTAAACTTTTTTTTCAGTTGTGCAAAAAGAAAGAAAGAACATAATTGCAGACAAGGAACTTTATGCTGAATTATCTTCCCTGCCCTATGAGCACTTGGAAAATCCACTATGTTGTATTTAAAAAAGTTGTCAGCAAAAGAAAATTTTGAATTTATGTTCAAAATGGCCTTTTCTTAAATATAAAAAAGAAGAAAAACGGGGCTGACCTACTGACCTTGTTTGTTGTTGCTGTGTTACCGTAACCACAGCTAGTATTTGGGTGGCCTTATTATAATGCATGTGTGTAAGAGGTTACAGTATAGTTTTTAGTATTATTTTCAAAGTTTCCTTGCACTAGCAGCTGGCTGTGGTAGCAATTTTTGCGCTTATGAATTATGTTCTAATGCTTCAGATGCTACTCCATTCAGTTTCTCTTTGTTGCTGAAAAGCCGCACTCTCCCACTAGCAACAGCCTTCCCTGCACTCCAGGCATGAGAGTGCAATGAGTTCTTGGGGAGTCTCCATCTTGCCTTCCCTGCACTCCAGGCATGAGAATGCAATGAGTTCTTGGGGAGTAGAGGTCTTTCCTTGCAGTCTCCATCTTGCCTTCCCTGCACTCCAGGCATGAGAATGCAATGAGTTCTTGGGGAGTAGAGGTCTTTCCTTGCAGTCTCCATCTTGCCTTCCCTGCACTCCAGGCATGAGAATGCAATGAGTTCTTGGGGAGTAGAGGCCCTTCCTTGCAGTCTCCATCTTGCCTTCTACTCCTCAAGCATAAAGTGTGGAATCCATAATGTGACAATGTATAGTGACGAGTCGCTCAGATCAACTACTATGCTTTAGGATGTGAACTCTCTCGGACAAATACTTCCACTATGGAAGGTCTTGTCATAAATACAGGGATCGGTGGATTGATAAATGTGAACCTGTGCCATGATTTGAGTCACTTTGTGCCTCAGGTGAAATTGAGTTGCAGACCGTCTGAGTGGGCAGGGGGCATAGTTGTCAATATTGAGATTTTAGAATGGAAAACTGACCTGTGGCCATTAATTTGGTCTTTCATAGTACCTGAAGTCTTTTTGCATCCTATAAAGTGCTTTTAAAATACATTTTGAGGGGGGGGAAGGGGGGGGGGGGGGGGGGGGAAAGAGTTGTGGCTATGGTAACTCAACTAACCCTTTTTTTCTGATGACCCTAAATTTCGCTTTTTGTTCATCAAAAAGAGAGAAAGAAATTGGTGATAAACCAAAAAATGCATGCTGTCCATCTTCCCTGCCCAATTAGTACTCAGGGAATCCACTATTTATAATTATTTTAAAAAAGTGTCATCAGCAAAAGTTTGATTCATGTTCATCCTGGCTTCTTCTAAAAAGAAACAAAAAAGTTCAGGCCATTCTACTGACATCCTATTGTTTTGCCATGTTACCCGAACCACAACTATTTCTAGTTTTGGCCTAATGAGAATGGTACAGTGGTTGTTTTTAATATTACTCAATATTTAATAATTTGACTTTGTTCTTGCTTTTTATTTTCTTTAAAATATTGATTCCCAAAGTAATATAATTCAGTTGCGTACAGCTTTTCACCAAATCAAGCAATTCAAAAATGATTTTCACCTTTTGAAAGAGCATTACATTTTCTTTTACAAGTAGAAATGTGACATCACTAAAAATCAATTGAGGATATGATGTGACTCATTTTGTGATTGGGGGTGGGGGTGGAGTGTCACAAACCAAATGATAGTGATTCACAAAGCACTACCAAGGTGCCAGAACATGAAATGCTGGTCAAAGGGAATCAAACGGGCATTTCCAGTCTTCTTTGTAAAATGACTACTGTAATCAATTATAGGCTCTGTGGCCGAGTGGTTAGCGCGCTGGACCTACAGTCGCTTACGGCCAGTGGGTACGGCGTTCGAAGCAGCGCGGTTCCCAGAGTTGCATCCTTGAGCAAGATGCTTAACTCGCATTGCTTCTCCCCACCCAGGAGTAAAACCGGGTACCTGTGAGGGCAGTGTTGGAAAAATGTAGTGCGATTAACTAGCAATGCCCGACCTTTTTTTCAAATGTACCAAATGATTATAACTTCAAGTTATGGTGATAGTACTCATTGATCTAATCACAATGCAATTTGAATTTTGGAAATCGGTTAATTAGAACCAAAGTTATGGTAATTCGAAGGCCAAAAATATTTAGTAGAATTTGTGAAGACCCCCAGATTTGGGATGGCACCGGTTGAAACAAGGAAATAATACATTTCTTAGTGTCATTCTTACATTTATTGGAGTATATTAATAAAAATTCACACACCCATGGAAAAAATTCAACCAAATCCAATGGCGCCATCAAAAATGACATAACTAAATTACTATTCGCTAATTTGCATAAAATTTGCATAAATTTTACGCTTGTTTCAAATTTCTTGAAAGGACACAAAATAATATGCAGTATCCTGTTATATAACTGGCATTTTATCAATGTACAATAATTCCATCCATGAAAATAAATGAAAAAATATGTAAATTGTGATTACACGAATTTGCATAATTAATTAAATGTGTTCTGATTGGTCGAAATGTAAAACAAGCACAAGTTTGCTAAAAATGAAGATTTCTCATAATTTTTTTTAATTTTTATGTTGCTCTGTCTCTTTCTTTCATTGTCTTTTAGTGCATTGTGATTTGAAGTGAACTGTGCATTATTTTGACAACAGTTGAAGTATAAGATGAGAAATTAACAAAATAAAAACTACACATGATATATACAAACATACAACTTTATTGTGATGGTAATGAACACATAATTTACATGTATGACATATCACAAAAGCCTATTTCCTGAAATACAGCCAAACAAAGCATCACCTGGAATTTGTGTGTTGGGCGGGTGGTTATACTCTACACTGTCTAGTGTCTACACTCTACAGAACCACAACATCATCAGATGAGACATCAAGATCTGGCCCAGACTGTTGCAAGAAATATGTGCAACAAATATGAAGTCATATAGAAAAGCAAACAAACATTACAAAATACATTATTACAGACAAGACAAACTACTGAACAAAAAACATTAAAACAAACAATAAATCAAAACACTCAACTATAGGCTAACTGACATAAAGATATAGAAAAGCAAACAAACATTACAAAATACATTATTACAGACAAGACAAACTATTGAACAAAAAACATTGAAACAAACAATAAATCAAAACACTCAACTATAGGCTAACTGACCTAAAGATATAGAAAAGCAAACAAACATTACAAAATACATTATTACAGACAAGACAAACTACTGAACAAAAAACATTGAAACAAACAATAAATCAAAACACTCAACTAGGCTAACTGACATTAAACACATAAGTCAAACATAATCTTTTACAGTAATTATTCATTTGAAGGGGATGGGGCCTTGGGGGTGTAGAACGAATTACTGTGGGGTTTTTTCATGTTGTGAAGCACTTAAACCCATTCCCCCCGTCGGAACATTCCAAATTGGCAAGCTGCACCATTCAAACTGCAGCAGTCTAAAAATAGATTGAGAGGTTGGGGGGGTTTCAACAATGGACTGGCCCACAAGACGCTTGTCGCTAGCGAAGCGACTGGAATTTTCTGAAGAAACAAAACAAATCCACACAACCAAACCACACAAAAACATATATAAGCATTGATTCTGTACATCTGAACAATGTCTCTTTAAATTTAAGTGAAATTTTGGTTGCCAAGCAGCTGAAGTGACCAGCGGTAATCACATTACAATGTCTGTTCCCGCGGCCGGTAGGCCTAGATTCGTAAATGATATTTAAATCCTTCGGATGGTACCTCAGAAAAATGCACAATCCGTCGTCATGCTTATCGCAAAAATTAAACCAAATATATCATGAAAAAGAGAAATTCTTGAGGAATTCAAATATATGCGTTATAGAGCGATTTGAACAGATTTACTAGCAAATAATTGAAAAATATCGGATTCACTTCACACCGCAATATCTTTCGGCTGCCGCTACATGATCTAAATCCTTCGGATGGTACCCCAGAAAAATGCACAATCCGTCGTCATGCTTATCGCCAAAATAAAATCAAATATATCATGAAAAAGAGAAATTCTTGAGGAATTCAAATCTACGCGTTATAGAGCGATTTATACAGATTTACTAAGCAAATAATTGAAAAATATCGGATTCACTTCACACTTACCGCAATATCTTTCGTCTGTAGAAACACCGGACGTTATAACGCACACCGAACGAAAGAGCAAGCTTTCCTCTGATGGGTTGTAAAGTTTCAACTTGATCCATTGAGAAACTTCGACGGACGAGTGTTTTGAAGAGACCAACCCGAGTCGCGAAATGCGAACTCCGCCGTGCCATCGCAAGGCGGTAGTGGCGAAGGGTGCTTTTACATAATCAGCTTGTATTTTCTCGGCGGAAATCAGGCAGATTAACACCAAATCACACACACATGTTCTTGAAACCTTTATGAACAACTTTCCTTCTTGTCTTTATTGAGAATATTATGTGGATTGTCCACAATTAGCCATGAAAGTGAAGTGGTGGTGCTTGCTTGCATTTTTCGCATACCGGAAAGAAGGCGCGGGCATTGCTAGATTAACCCTTGTATGCGGCCAAGCGCCAGCATCGGGCTGGAATACTCCCCTGGGAACGGAGTTGGTGCTGGTACCTGACTGTGTGCGTCTTAAATGTCTGTCACTATGTTTGTTGTGAGGTACCAGTAAGGATTGATCAGGGGGTAAAGTGTAAAGCGGTTTGAGCACCGATCAATGGTGGAAAGGCGCTATATAAAATCACACCTTTACCTTTTATCAAACAGGAGAAATAAAAGCAGGGAGGGTCTCATTTTGGAAACAGATTTTAGACAAGAATTGACTGATATTGATAATGATAATCTGTTTTTGTCCTTTTTAAGAAAATTTTCTTAGGGAAATTTCACCCCCGGTCGCCGCTGTGCAGCGCCCAGTGACCGGTTTTACTTATCGGTAGGGGAGGCAATGTGGGTGTATCACCTTGCCCAAGGATGGAACTCCAGGATCTGCGCAGTTTCAAACCCCGCACCCATCAGCTGCAAGCGACTGCAGGTCAAATGCTCTCTCTGCACGGCTACAGAGCCCCACATTAGACATTGCATATATGATTACAGCTATTACTTAACCCTTACCGTGGCAGTCGCGTACTGAGATGCGCTCCGCCTAGCTGCGCCACTGTGGCAGTCGCGTATAAAGACGCGCTCGATACCCCATGTGGTGTCTTAGCTCTACAGCTACATGATAGGCACGTTTAGCTTGCAGAGAATGGTTGCTACCTAGAGATAAGAGATAGGGCCTTGGTTTGACTATCATATAGCACTTGATTTTTTGCGAGAACGAGTTTGCAAGCTAAATTTAGGCGTTGTTGTTGTGCGTCGAGCGAACGTACTTCGCAATGGCTGCTCTGCGCCGGCGTCCTAGAAATGTCTTCGAAGATGTGCAGTTTCTAGACTTCAGTGAAGATTCCGATGATGACAGTGATGACAATGTAGACTTAGCAATTCGAAGAGGCATCCCTGATGAAAACAATCTGTCTCCCAACGCCCAGGCACCCACTGAATGACTGATCGCGAGATCGGAGACAATCACAATGTTACGAATGTAAACAATGACTGGTCGAGGGAGAGGAGCGAAGTGCTGCAATGCCTCTTCACGGGTGAGTCGAAGCTGTGTGTGAATTTGCCTTTGAATCCAGAGCCCATTAATTTCTTCAAACTGTTCATCGATGACTCTATCGTAGAAGTGATGGTTGACCAGACCAATCTGTGATTGTGAGAGATTCTTACAGCAGTCTGAAGCAACTGGTGGGCCCTCCCCCACCCCTTCTACCTCCACTGGTGGTGTCTCCCCCACCCCTTCCACCTCCACTGGTGGTGCCAATGAGACAATCAGATTTTTTAGAATGAGAATGGTTCAGTCTTTCTTGATACTTACCCCTAGCATTCAAATATTCCTTCTGTAGTTGACTGGACTCTTTTTGATTCTCTTTGGAATACCATATATTTTTGCATGTAAGGTGACAAATTAGTGTATACTTGATTTTATACTTGGCATTTAGAATGTTGTGCCCTCTCTTTCCTTGGAGCATTAGTAACATTTTAGCAACATATTTTGTCAGCATGTATTGCATAGCTGAACAGAAATAATATAAATAATAAATGTATCAGGAGGTGTCCGGAAATAACCCTTATGGATTTTTTGTACAACACATGGTTTCCTAATGATGTATCATGATTTTGAGAACACAAAGTGCATGAGAAATAATTTGTTTTTCCTAATGACATATCATGAGACCATCTTCAGACAATTTCTTTATAATTTTAGCACTGAAAATTCTTGTGTACAATTGAGCTTGGCCAATTAAATGATGCCTCAAATTTCCTAATTTTGTCAGTTTGAAAAATTTTGAATAAATGTAGATTGAAAATAGAAAGACAGTGCTTGTTTTATGTTGTTGTTGGTTCATTTCTGAACGTTTCACCAACACATTGTGTCTGTGTAAGTTGTACTGTTAAGGAGCTATGATGAAAAGAAGTAAGGTGGTGCGTTTTTTCTTCCGAAGTCCTTGTTAATTTGCCACAGAAGGACAGTGATGGCTTTTTTATGACGCCACGGTAAGGGTTAAGAATGAAAACTGGAATCACCCATCCAATTTCCTTTGACTAGCAATAGCATATATCAAAGTTCTGGGGAATGAGCCTTTGGTAAATTGTGTTGCTGTGAGTAAATCCTATGAAGCACAGCTTTGTTCTGATTCAGGGGCATGGTACTTGCACATGCTCGTCTGCTATTGATGTGGAATGTTTATTTTGGCAGGTGCCCCCAGTCGTTCTGTCTATGGCAGTACCAAGGCAGCCATCATTGGACTGACCAAGTCTCTGGCAGTGGACTATGTCCAGCACAAGATCCGTGCCAACTCCATCTGCCCCGGTCAGTCAGTCTGCAAGCATGGATGAATGACCTGACATAGGGAGAGTGTGCCCAAACTGTTTGGTGGTGATTGAAGATCAAAATGTATCAGGTCGCCCTGCATGATGATTGGTGTTCTTATGAAAGCTGATACAGAGATCTTATTATTTTTTCGTAAATACCCCTTGCAACAAAAATGTTTAGCCTTTTAGACCACCACTTCAGGTGTTAAGTGAATCAGCGAAGTTGATTTGAATTTGTACCTTGAATTTTGATGCCTGTAGGAGTTTTATTGCACTTGCTGGTTGCTCTTTCTTACAATAATTATGTTGTTGTGGGCTCTTTTATCATAATTATGTGGTTATTGTGTACAGGCATTTAGCAAGTAGTAGTGTTAGATGCCTCCTGATTTACAGTTTCCAGTTTGGAGTTTGTAGACGTTTTCATTTACCACAGCTGATTTGTGAATGGTGTTTTTATGTAGAAGTGGTTTTGCTGTTGTATGGATGTGTATGTGTTCATGTATATGTGGCACTTGTATGTGTGTTTGTATAAGAGTGTGTGTGTGCATGTATGTGTGTGTGTGCATGTGTGTGTTTTGAGTGACTGTGTGTGTGTGCATGTATATGTGTGTGTATGTGTACATGTATATGTGGCACTTGTATGTGTGTTTGTATGTGTGTGTGTGTGTGCATGTATGTGTGTGTGTGCATGTGTGTGTTTTGAGTGACTGTGTGTGTGTGTGTGAGTGATTGTGTGTGACTGTGTGTGTGTGTGTGAGTGATTGTGTGTGACTGCGTGTGTGTTTGTGTGTGACTGTGTTTGTGTGCATGTATGCATGTGTGTCTGTGTAAATGAGTGTGTGCATGTATGTATGTGTGTGTGTGTGTGAGTCTGTGTGTGTGAGTCTGTGTGTTTGTGTGAGTGTGTGTGTGTGTGCATGCATGCATGTGTGTGTGTGCGTTTGTGTGTGTGCATGTGTGCGTGCATGTGTGTGTGTATGTGTGCAGATGCACAGCAGTTGAGGTATTAAAATGCTATTTCAGGAACCGTGGACACTCCATCTTTGAGGGAGCGCATCAATGCCCTCCCAAATCCTGAGCAGGTAGGCATCCCGTGTGACTGCTGATTGACGAACTGCAGCTTTGAAATAGTATTCATACGACAGACATCAAAGATTCACCTTGAAGTTCACCCCAACTTTTACCTCCACCAAGGAGGTTATTGTTTTAGGCTCATTTTGTTCATTCGGTATAGTTATTCAGCAAAATAACTCAAAAAGTACAAAACAGTTTCTGATGAAATTTGGTGGAAAGCCTGGATTGCACCTAAGGAACAATCCATTTAAGTTTGGAGGTTATCCGTCATTTAGTTTGGGAAACTGAGGCATAGATAGATATTTTATCTCACCACAGTTGATGTCAAACTTGATGACGCCTGCAAATACATTCTGCACTGAGAGATCACTTTCAGCCATTAACATTAAGTAAGCTTCATAGCTTCAGGCCTGGCTAGCAGAATATCCTGCCTGAATTGATTATACAGACCATGCAAGAGAAATCCTAGATTACTTGGTGGGGGTTTGTGCTCGAAGAGTGCTCTGTCGGGTTTTTCCTTCAATTCTGTTCATTAGTTAGTCGACAAAAGATTTCTAAAAGTTCCAAACAGATTCTGATGAAATTAGATGCAAGTCGGGCTTTCACCCGAGGAAGGATCCATACTTTTGTTTTAGCATATCTGTTATCTCATTATTGAACTACAAATATTAAGAGAAATTTCATTGCACATCACAAAGTCGATGACGTCAAACTATCGATGATCATGTGTTCTGCACTCGGAGATCTCGCTTCAGCGACTAAAATGAACTAAACCTCGTAGTGTCAGGCCTGGCTAGCAAAATATCCTACCTGAATTAATTATGCAGATCATAGAAGAGAACTTGTGGCTTCCTTAGTGGAGGTTTGCTCTGCAGTCTTAGATATCAATTGTGTGTGTGTATGTATGCGTGCATGCATGCATGTTATTTGTGCTAACAACCCTGCGCAAACCTGAAAGACTTTTGATACTGACTCAACTATGCTAATGTGAAGTCATAGAAGTATTCACTGCTTAGTACTCCAACCATTCAAAAACAGACCATTACAGGAATAAGTTACGAGGAAAGCATTCTTATTCCGACAATTGAAGACACAAGCCTTGAAAGTGTCTCCGTTGAATTTGAAGGAATTGGTTACTTATTTACTGAGCACTGCACACAGGCCAAAAGGAATGTGTTTCTAGCTCTGTGACCAATGACTGCAAGCAAAGAAGGGCTAGGCACTTCAATGTTGTGTGTGTAGTCCATGAAGGAGTGACTTACTCGCTGACCACTGCACACAGGCCATGAAGGAGTTCATCTCCAGACAGAAGATGGGCAGGCTGGCCAGACCTGAAGAGATTGCAGCCATGGCCATCTTTCTGGCTTCAGATGAGGTAAGCTTCTTGTCGTATGGTATTCCTCGTCCATTTTCTTTTTGATGATCGAACGAATGAATGTTCATTACTTGAGGGCCTATCAGCCTTATTTGGCTATATAAGGTCTCAACATTTGTTTACAAAAGTAATAGTGTGAAATTAAAAAAGGACATACATGCAAGTATTTGTAAAGTATGTACATATATACACATACAAGTAGCTCTACTCATTTCTTTACATGTAAATATCTTGGAAAATATTCAAAATATGACTTGTAAAATTACATCAATATACAGAAAGTCCAGGGCAGTCCAGTATAATATGTCGAACAGTCAAAGCGAGTTGACATGAAGAACATTGTGGCGGAGGTTCCAACCTTCAGCTTCCACAGAGAACAACTTTATCTTTTCTTGATGATGTAGTGTATGACGCATTTCCCATTACTCATCCCATTGGCATTCCCCCATGGGTTTGAGGGTCAGATTAGACTCACCACATCTCCCTACGAGATTCGTAAGAGGCCAATAAATGGGGACATTGTGACTTGATATGCACTTGGTGACTTACTCTATTCTTGTGATTATCCTGCTGTTGCCTTACAAAGGCCGACAGGCCGTGAAACTCCATCCATCCATCCCCATCTCTCTTTCTGGCCATGAATATGCATGAATACTTGATCCATAGAATGAGTGAAACTTGTGGCAGTTGCAAGGTTTGCGTTTCTATTTAAGCTTCTACACTGGAAGATTTTGATGCATGTGAATGAATATGCTTAGTTCATGTGAAGTAGCCATTTTGTCAAGGCCGACAGTTTTACATGTCCACATGAATATTTTGTCATCTGCTTGTTGTTAACAAGGCCGAAGTAACCCCATTTTGCATTTTCACATCAACAGCATCTAGAGTAACAAAGACATTTATATGCATAACACTTTCGTCAGTCATTTCAACAGGGATGGATGATAGTGTTTACGGCCTATCAGCCTTTGTAGGCTATGTAAGGCACGAAAATACCAGAACAGTTTAGAGTAAACGCAACTCAAGTCATGGTGTCCCTAGATATTCGCCTCTTACGAATTTTGCGTTCCTCAACAGGGACCAATGACTCAATGAGTGAATATGTAAATTTCCATTTACTTGTTTTGAGTGTTGATACAAGTCTTTTTCACAATAGATGAACATCCAGAGCCAAGCTTGATATTTTTGGATGTTTTTGTGCTTGCAGAGTTTTGTACAAAAATTTACTCATGTTTGACAACTATTTCCACGAGGAAATTCAGAGCAGTAGAAAATTATTTGCTGACATGTTTATTTCTTTCCAGTCTTCCTATGTGACGGGACAGGAGTTTGTGGTGGATGGTGGGTGGAGTGTATGAAGCATCACCACGTCAGTGACAAGCCATCTGCTGCCGTGGCTCTCTACCTACCAATGTATTCAGAATGGCATTCATGCCTACTTCATTCAGACTTGCTAATATTGGCACCTATGAAATGAGAGAGGGGGGGGGGGGGGGGGGGGTGGTTGGTTGGGGACTGGAGAAGGCATCTGCTTTCCCTTTCACAATATCCATTTCCCACATCCCCACCAGCATCTCATCTGCAGATGCATAATATAACAGGGTATAAGTTTACAGCACGATTTAGTGTGCAGGACACACTTAACAAAACTAATCATGAGCATTGATCAAGCTTGCTTTTCCCATGTGTATGGTGGGAAGGATTAACATTCAGACTTTGTACCAGCATTTTAAAGCAGTATTTTTGTGTCAAGCAGATTTGTCAAACCATATTTTTTACATGTTCACTCTTGAAATAATGAATCATAACTGAAAAGACCCCTTGGTTTGCTTTGTTTTGTGCTCGTTTAGAACTGTACCATTCGGCAGCAGTCCATGTTACGGAATTGAATAAAAGAGATATTCCAACTCTTCAGCATTGTCATTTTGCCTAGCATTCTGGACAAGAGGGGTGCACATTTCCAGTGCCAAGAATCAAGTAGACTGCTTGGGCCCAGGTGAAACTGCACAATTATACTCCACCCTGGCTTCTCATACTGCCCAGCACAGATCCCAGCTAGCTCTCCAATTTTCCACTCATCTTGTAGACTGCATGCAAAGCTTCACCTAACCTTACACTCAAGTCTTTGAAAATTTCTCCTAACATTTATTGTGATGGAAATAGTGGATACATTCTTGTAATGGAAATTGTGGGTAATTCTTTTTGTGAAGGAAACTGGGTAAATTCATGTCACATGACTCCCTGATTAGGCATGAACACATTTCTACATGACTTCTACAAGGCACAACTTGAATGTAAACTTTATTTGGACAGCATAAGGAAAATGTTCAGATTTTCAAAAGTTAAAAAAAAAAAATTACAAGCTAGCATAACAAAAGCCACAAACAGCCAGGGATGGATTGTGTAACTTTATTGCATTACACATCGGCACATGGTCATTTTGTGTCCAGTCCCGGTCAGTCCAGTCGAAGTGCCACCCCAGGTGAGCCCCTCCAGCAGGAAGGGCCAGCCCAGGGCAGCGTTTTACCGCTTGCCTCCAATACGGGGAGCCTTGGCAGCCACATTCTTGGGGGCCTTCTGCTTGGGGGCAGCAGTCTTGGGGGCAGAGGTCTGCACAGCAAGGAGGACAGCAAGTCAGGCAAGATGTGGGATGGGCAGACTGGCGGTCATGACAAGGAACAAGCACTTTATCAAAAACATGACGAGAGCAAATGGTTCAGTGTCAAGACTGTGGATCAATTATGTCATTGGGGAAATATACTATTTCAGGATAAACAAAAGACCAGGGCATAGCAGAAAATTCCAGTGGTACTAATGCATCCCTCTCCTAGAAAAGAAATAATGGCGTGAGTGTGTGCATGCATGTTCAGAAAGTTTCATGACAATTCACTAAATACCATTCCCAAGAAAGAAAAAGATCATATGAATTGTCCCGGCATTGACTCAAAGAAAACTTGATGGAGTGATATAGCAAATGAATGGCAGTTTGTTCAAGGAATGATTCCATAGAGATGAACTGATCAGTGAGAAGAGATGGTGAAACATCATTGAATGGATAGATAAATGTAGTAAAATGTGTGTGGTTTACACACCCTATAATATGCATTTTGATAAAACAACCTGCAGGATGAAAGCAAACACCTTTACTTCTTCTGGTCTATGAGCTCCGCATATGCAATGGAAAGCAAGACTGTTGATGGAGGAAGGTGCTCAGTTCTCCAAGGTGCTATGCTATCATGAGGGAGATATCATCTCCTCAAGCATTTCCACAGAGTGGACTCATCACTGCACCCTCCTTCCCATCACCAGCATCCAACAAGGACTTGGGGGGTGGGAACTCGAACTCCTTGGTAACTCAGCCACCTCTCAGGGAATAGATGTGAATGTCAGGGGAAATTCTCATCACACACAAAGGTTTTCAAACATTCCATCAAGTACCTCAACAAAGAAATTCAGAGCCTAGCAAGACAACATCCATTGAAGAATTGTTATCAGTTTTGAGAAAGCTTACAATTACATCATAATTTCTAATGGTAGGCATCTTGAGAATGCCATTATGTATGGAGTAGATAATAGCTCTGATGATGGCAATAATTGTGAAATCAAACCCCGAGTCCCTATAATATGCACTTGGTGACCATTAAATAGTATGCAGAGAATGCTTTCTGAAACTTTCAAGGTACACCAGTCCTATACATGCTTTGTAAATGCATACAATTCCCCAACCCACCAAAGAACAGTGGACAGCATGGCATAAATCACGAAGAATCACAAAAAATTTCTGAAAGTATCCAATGCCCAAAATGTTAATTATAAAACTTACAGTTGGCACAATGATGCATTCAAGATCCTGGTATCTGAGTAAAATGATCAATTCCAATTTTGCACGAGTTGCTCAGACATCCAAGGAAGGAACTTGCGCCTTCTTTGAGGCAGAGCCGCCTCTCAGGATAATAAACCGCGAATGTTTGAGAATAATTCTCATCACTGCAACTCATACTGCATGCCATCTCAATGCATCATCTACATGCCAGGGATCAACACCGAGGCAAGATGAAGGACTGACAGAATTATTCTTCGCCATCTTTAGGCCATATAAGGCAATGTACCTACTTGGAGGTGGGAGGGTGGGAATGGTGAGTGGGGTGGGCAGGGGAAGGAAGAAAAAAGTTTAGGAAACCTAGTGTGGTGACTGTCAAGTGTACTCAACATGGCACTTACCAGTCAAAACTATAAGTCGTTTTCCCTGCTCTATGAAAATTCCTTTATTGCGATAATGCTGTGATGGGAAAAACTGAATCCCCTGGCAGCAAGGTGCCCCAACTTTCCTGAGTTTTTAAAACTAGAAATGAGTCCAAGCAGATACAATGTGGTCCAATACCTTCGATACTTGTTTCCATTCCATGTAATAACATAATTTTATTCAATAATTACAGTGCAGTTCGGATAAGCGACCCTAGTGGAGTTACAAAAAGGTTCGTCTTATCCGAAGTTCGTGTTAACCGAGGTTCGGATAAGATACATTTTCCAGCCTCGACATTGTATTATCCGACGTATTGACAAATAAACCTTATAACCAATATTTTGAGTATTCAAAAGTACGAAGAAGTTGAGCTAATCTGAAATGGAGACATTCTCTAGTCTGGATACTGTGTAGTATCTTGAAGACATTGCAAGATTACATACGTGACTGCCTCTCACACCTACAGAGATTGCAATAATCAAGAACTATCCTTTCCAAGTGATTCCTAAAGGCCCGACTTAGTGCCACTGCTCTAATGAGAGGATGCCGATGAATGATAAATACCAATGCCAATCAGTTAACCAAGACACAAAGTCACAGAGACAAAAAACCAGGCTGTGGATTGAAATGGAACACCTGCAAGAGTGGCCATGCCAGACAATGTCTGTCAGCAGACATCAGAGGGCCATTGACAGGTTGACCTGTTGCTGAATTCAAGACCACCGCATTGTGGTGAAGCCACCTTGACTTTGTTTTCATGACTTTTGAAATTCTTGGGTTCCAGGTTTCTGATGTGTCATCTAATCTGAAGTTTTCATTCACAGGGGACAGAAAAACGCTTCGCATTATCCGAGGTTTCATCTTATCCAAACTTGTGTTAAAGCGAGTTAATTTGAAGCAAAAAAGAGCATAGCTGACCGGGGACAGAATCATTTCTGCTTATCCAAAAATTTGTGTTACTTAAGCGAGTTTGTGTGAAGTGGATAAAAATATTCTGATGGGACAAGATCAATGACAACATTACCAAAAGACATTCAGGCATCGTGGTTACTGCAAAGATTAAAAACAAGATTTCCCTCAACTATGTCAGCAGTTTCATCAGTTGAAGACAGCAATGAAGTAAGAAGGGCAGTGACTGTTTTTGACAGCAGTCAAGTGCAACCAAACAAAACGTTCATGATACTCCAGTGCCGCCATCTTAACATAAGCTGAGATTAGGTTGCTCAGACATCCAAGGAAGGAACTTGCGCCTTCTTTGAGGCAGAGCCGCCTCTCAGGATGATAAACCGCGAATGTTTGGGGAAAATCTCATCACTGCAACCTCTTCTTTCCACATGAAGGCTCTGGGATATTCCAGCTTCATGAACTTCTCAGCAAAATCTACAGCCTAGTTTATCACTTTACATGACAATGAAAGTAACAAGAAGGGCAAAGCCCATTCGACTCACATGCTTGACCTTGACCTTTATATGACCTTGACCTTCAGGTGACCTTCAAGGTCAAACAACTAAACCTACCAGTGACATCATACACTAAGAAATGCTTTACACATTTTCCCTACCAAAATACATGTGACCTTGACCCAAGGTCAAGGTCATGCAACACAAAGCTGTTAATTCAAGACATAGGAAGCACAATGGTGCTTATTGGCACTTTCTACCATGAGATATAGTCACTTTTAGTGGTTCACTACCCCATTTTGGTCACATTTCATAAGGGTCAAAGTGACCTTGACCTTGATATGTGAACAAATGTGTCTCATGATGAAAGTATAACATGTGCCCCACATAATTATTAAGTTTGAAACAGTTATCTTCCATAGTTCAGGGTCAAGGTCACTTCAAAATATGTATACAATCCAACTTTGAAGAGCTCCTGTGACCTTGACCTTGAAGCAAGGTCAACCAAACTGGTATCAAAAGATAGGGCTTGTTTTGACCTATATACCACTTGTAGCTAAGGTCGCCATTCTCAATAACGTGGGAGAAAATTGGGAAAATGTGAAAAATGACTGTTTTTGGGACCACATTTATGGCTCCTGTGACCTTGACCTTGAAGCAAGGTCAAGTCACTATGTATGTTGTTTGAGGCCTTGTCATCATACACCATCATGCCACATTTGGTGTTGATAGACTTAATAGTCTCCGAGAAAAATCCAACGTTTAAGTTTTTTACGCCCGGACGGACGGACGACACGGCTGAGTACATAGACTCACTTTTGCTTCGCATGTGAGTAAAAAAAATTGTTAGTTCCTCTTGCCAATTTTCTCTCACAAGCCTATCAACACTCAAACCAGGGATAGGCATTTCATGTCAGACACTTTTTAAAAGTTTGGATGAATGTTGATCAATGCTGGTTGCTCAGACATCCAAGGAAGGAACTTGTGCCTTCTTTGAGGCAGAGCCACCTCTCAGGATGATAAACCGCGAATGTTTGGGAATAATCTTCATCACTGCAACCAGCCTTCACATCAACCTCAACTAAGTCTTTTAATGCCATGGTAATTTCTTGTTTGTCCCTCTAGGGCATAGCAAATGGACTTTTCTGATGATATATCAAATGCCATTCTAAATTTATGCAGACTTTAGCTCAAAGCTCTTAAACGTCAAAGCTTTGTTGGGTATGCAGGTTACCTGATGCTTGCATGCACATCTGATCAGTAAGCAGTATGGACATCAATGCACTATCATACATAGAGATAAAGCAGTGTTCATGAATGCTTACACATCACCTTACACACCCACGCTTGGACAGACTCTCTCTCACACACACACACACACATGCACACACACATGCACGCACCCATGCGCACACACACAGCCTCACCTTGGTGGTCTTCTTGGTGACATCCCTCTGCTTCTGCTTCTCCTTGTATGCCCTGCAACACAGGCACCATGTCACCATGGGTAGTACATAGCTCCTTTTACTGCAGCTTCATGGTGAAGCCACCATCCATGCTAAATCCTGAGGAGTCAAAGCTACAAACATCCTGGATTGCCACTCCCGTACCCTCGCCCAATTGGCTGGAATCTCTGGCTGCTCTGTTATACTTCATCTGCAACCAGCATGCTATAGCACAGTTCTCCTACAAAGTCACTGTGATTTCTTTTGCAAATATCTTTTTTTTTCTCCTTTTTTTTGTAACCATGAGTTGCTCAGACATCCAAGGAAGGAACTTGCGCCTTCTTTGAGGCAGAGCCGCCTCTCAGGATAATAAACCGCGAATGTTTGGGAATAATTCTCATCACTGCAACTCAACTGTAAGGCACCTACAAGTGTAGTTCTTCATGCATGAACAGATGAAGTGAACTGACATGTACATGTCTCACTGAAAAGGTCATCTATGGATGATCAACACAGAGTCCTCCCTGACATCTGCAGGGGGCCTATACTGCTGACAAACCACCAACCCCTGCTTGGCCTCATAGATCTATTACAGAAAAATATCAAATATAATTTGAAGAATTTCTCAGTTCTCGCTGAATCATATCAAAGATAGTAACCTATGGAAACCGATCAACAGATTAACCTTTAGAGCGCCGCCAATTTTCGTCATTGCTTTACCCCAGAGCCATAAATTTTATTATGTGTGGTCAAATTCGACACCATGTTTACTTTAACAAGAAGGGCAAAGCCCATACGACACATGCTTGACCTTGACCTTTATATGACCTTGACCTTCAGGTGACCTTCAAGGTCAAACAACTAAACCTACCAATGACATCATACACTAAGAAATGCTTTACACATTTTTCCTACCAAAATACATGTGACCTTGACCCAAGGTCAAGGTCATCCAAGGTCACGCAACACAAAGCTATTAAGACATAGGAAGCACAATGTGCTTATTGGCACTTTCTACCATGAGATATGGTCACTTTTAGTGGTTCACTACCCCATTTTGGTCACATTTCATAAGGGTCAAAGTGACCATGACCTTGATGATATGTGACCAAATGTGTCTCATGATGAAAGTAGTTATGCCAACGCCCTCTTTGCGCTATTAGCCAAACTGCACAGTACACTACCACTTCACTTTCAAGGCTAATTGTGGTCAATCCGCAAAATGTTATATATAATTATATGAATGAAAGTTGTTAATAAAGGTTTGAAGAATATGTGTACAGAGTTTGAATTTTGTGTGTTTTGAACTTTTTGCGAAAATACAAGTTGTTTGTGAAAATCGGGTGTTTCTCGCAGAGTGCCTGCCGTGGCACGAGCACAGCCGCGTTTTCCACATCGGGTTACTATTTTTAAATCTCTCGTGCATCGCTCTTTCTGATTGGATAGCTTTCATACTTGGCAACCAATGAGAGCAAAGATTGCTCTTTCGTTCGGTGTTTGTTCGAACTTCCTGTCTATCTGCAATCCCGCGCTATTGAGGTAAGTTTGAATGCGATCCTTTTCTTCTTTAAAATTTGCTCAGTTAATCTAATCTGATCAAATTCGAACGTGCATATTTAAATTCCTCAAGATTTCCTCTTTTAAATGCTGTATTTGGTTTCCTATGTGTGTTAAATATGACGCTGCACCATGCATTTTCCTGAGGTACCCCATCAAAAATTTTCAGTCAGTTTACGATCAATGACCGACAGTATGGAGCGTCTGCTTGCGTGCTGCAATGGTCATTTCAACTGCTTCACAGTTGGTTTGGTCAGGCTTTTTGCAAAGCAATGACGTTTTGATTTATTCCAGCAATACCTAGATGCTTTAGCGATAAACTTTCTGTACGTGATTCCGTGAGATTGAAATGAAAAATTACAAAAAGCAGTCAATGATCACAAGCTGGAAAAATGTCGGTCATCGCCGAGTAGGCTTACTGGGCTAGTCCACTGTTGCGGCACCCCTCTCGCTCAAGCTATTTTTAGAATGCCGTTGTCTCTCAACCGCTGCTCAGCAGTTTGGAATGCTCTCGCAGGGGGTGTTGGGTATCTGTGTAGGGTCAACAGTACGCAGGTGCTGAGTACGCGGATTTCACTACCCTACCTCAAATCAGAGCCTCTTTCTCCTCACACTGTTAACTCACACAATCCAAACTTGTTTCATGTTGTTGACAAAAGATCGATGTTTCTGCAAATGTGTTTAATGCTCAATAAATCTTCTTCAACTTTGATGTTTTTCATGTTTTGCGCGAAAGATTGAATGCTGTCAGTGAGAGAAAGTGTGACATGAAAATTCGCTGCGGTGTAAAGTTCAGTTGAGTTGACTAACAATTATGTTGAAGCTGCAATAAAGTTTTGTGGTGGTGTCAAGTTGAGACTCTGAAACTGTCTTCTTCAAATACAACTAAACTTAGTTTTTCTTTTCTGTACAGTTTAGACATCACCTAATGCATCAAGCTAAGAATTACAATTTACATCTTGATTAATATTGTTAATTTTATTTTCTCAGGATGTGATCTCAGCAGATGTGGAGCTGACCTCAGTGACCTGTCAGACACCAGCACATCACATGAGTGGACACCAGAAACCTAGTTTTCTGAGCCAAACCTCAATGGATGGGACACAGACTCTTTCATATAACATTTCCAAAAGTATCATATGCAGCCATTCTGAGAATCAAACCAGTGGTTTCAGACATACATCAACATGGAATTCTTTATTCAACAGGAGTCCCAGTCCCAAGAACATTATTGAACTCTTGACTAGTGACTGATGTAAATTATGGCTAAACTGCACAGTGTGAAAAACGAAAAGCAGAAATTTGTGGTGTAACGTTATGTAAACAAGTCTTCAATGCATAAGTCTGTACATATAATTCTAGAGTTTGGCTTGTTTTGCTGTAGCAGTTGATCAATATAGCAATTGATCAAATTAAGTAAGAACAAAATAGCTGTGAATTATTGTTTGAATGCTTGTGTAGGTCTGAACGTTCACCTCTCGTCTTATACTTTAACATGTATTCTCTTATATTAATCAGACCAGCACCAAAGAAGCACATGAAATCACATGGAATTCTTTGAACTCAATAGGAACTTCAATTTACATCTAAATACAGTTTAAATTTCTGAAATCGGATCATATTTAGCAAAGTTTTGCTTGATTTAATTTTCGGCCAATCGGAGCCCATCTAATTAATTATGCAAATGAGTAAACATAATTCATCATTCTTTTTGAGTTGTTTTCTTGTATAGTATCAATCTATAAAGTTAAAATGTAAATTATATGGAGGAATACCTTAACAATCACTGAGTTTTATTAAAACAAATAGCAAAAAAGTAAAAATTATGCAATTTTATGCAAATTAGTTGACAAAAATCGCGTCAAAGACAATTTTTGGTGACGCCAATGAATTCGGCATGTGTTTTTTTAGTAAATTGGAAAGTTTCATTAAGATATTTTTATTATTGTAAGAACTATGCTGAAATAAGTATAATTTCAGTGATCAGGCCGGTGCCATCTCAAATCTGGGGGTCTTAACAAATCTTACTAAATATTTTCGGACCATAACTTTGGTTCTACTCATCCGATTTCAAAAATTTAAATTGCATTGTAATCAGATCAGTGAGCACTACAATTATATATATATACATTGGAATCATGTTGTAAAGTTTAAAAAATGGTCTGGCATAACTAATGAAAGTATAACATGTGCCCCACATAATTATTAAGTTTGAAACAGTTATCTTCCATAGTTCAGGGTCAAGGTCACTTCAAAATATGTATACAATCCAACTTTGAAGAGCTCCTGTGACCTTGACCTTGAAGCAAGGTCAACCAAACTGGTATCAAAAGATAGGGCTTACTTTGCCCTATATACCATATATAGGTCAGGTATCCAATCTTAAAAAATTCAGAGAAAATTGAGAAAATGTGACAAATGACTTTTTAGACAACATTTATGGCCCCTGCGACCTTGACCTTGAAGCAAGGACAAGTCACCATGTATGGTTTTTTGAGGCCTTGTCATCATACACCATCATGCCACATTTGGTATTGATAGACTTAATAGTCTCCAAGAAAAATCCAACGTTAAAGTTTTCGGACGCCCGGACGAAACGGGTGAGTACATAGACTTACTTTTGCTTCGCATGTGAGTAAAAAAAAAAATCATCATTTATTACCTATTCAAGCTTTGAAGTAGATTTTTGGAGGGTGAGTAGAAAAATGGATGGCCTACATGGCCCAATTAATTAAAATACCATAGAATGTTTTTTTCAGTTGCTAAAAAATCAAGGAACACAGCCAACAACAAAAAACAAACAAATTCAGTGTTTTTCTACACTCAACACTGCTTTATCTATTCAAGAATACAACAGCTCCTCTCAGTCTCGATCTACACTGACAACATCGGTCGAAGCACTGTTTTCCTACACTTCTCTATTTATTCGAGAATACAACAGCTTTTGATTACTTGGAAATACATCTGAAAATGTTTTAGAGTAAAACAAAACAAAAAATGCTACAATTACTTACGCTAGGGAAGTCAGCCGAGCCATTTTCATCTGAATCAAGCTTCCGCTCCTTTCAGTCTAAACACCACAACAGATCGGTCGAAGCACGTGCTTGCCTCTCGAGTCTATCCTTCCACCTCCCATCACATCAATGTCAGGAAAGCCTTTGAATTCATATTCTGAGAGTCAGAATCGAAAAATAACTCCACAAGCGCTTCAACTTCTTCGTCAGTTGCCAAACTGGCAAAGAAAAAAGTCCCATTCACAAACGACAAAGACGCAACTTCGTGGAAAAATTCGCAGAAAATTTGTGGCGCGTTCTCCATCGCCAAAATGGCGGATCTCGTTGCCACGTGATCTCTGCACATGACATATTTTTAGAACAGCATGACTCTATGGCTGCGTTAGGCATGTAAACAGAGCACGTCACTATCGCTGGGCGCACTGATGCGCTGGCGAATGTACGCTGTGGCGAATCAATGCGCCAGCGGCGCTCTAAAGGTTAAGATTCACAAATCATGCATCTATACTCCCTTCTTCTACTGCTCTGGAAATATGTTTTGGACACGTGTAATGCCTAAGAACCGAAGAGTACAATCCTCTTGCACACCAATGAAATAGAAAAGATTAACTCTTGATGCAAAGGTTGCTCAGACATCCAAGGAAGGAACTTGCGCCTTCTTTGAGGCAGAGCCACCTCTCAGGATAATAAACCGCGAATGTTTGGGAATAATTCTCATCACTGCAACCGTAATCAAAAACAAAGGTTCTCAGACATTCCCTCATCCAGTGCCTCATCAATGAAATCCCCAGGGTAGCAAAACAACAATCCATCAAAGTATTGCTTCCTAATTTGAGAAAGCCTGCATCATCATTATTTCTAATGATATATTGAAAATGCCATTATTAAATAAGGAGCAGTAAATGGCATTGATGATGATAATGGTAATAATTATAAAATCAAACCCTATGTATCTTGTTTTAATCCATTATGTTCTTGGTGACCATTAAACATTATGCAGAAAATGTGTTCTCAAACTTTCAAGGAACGCTTGCATATATTTGGTAATTGCATATAACAATTCACACACACACACACACACACTCACTCATACAATCACAAGATTAATGGCACAGCATTTAACAAATTATTTTTCCCTATGCAATGCCCAAATTATTCATAATCATAAAACTTACAGTTGGCACAATGATGCATTCAAGATTTTTTAATTAGAGTAAAATGATCAATTCCACTTTTTTAATTAGAGTAAAATGATCAATTCCACTTCTGCATGAGTTGCTCAGACATCCAAGGAAGGAACTTGCGCCTTCTTTGAGGCAGAGCCGCCTCTCAGGATAATAAACCGCGAATGTTTGGGAATAATTCTCATCACTGCAACCCATTACTGCATGCCATCTCAATGCATCATCTACACGCCAGGGATCAACACCGAGGCAAGATGAAGGAATGATTAAAAATATTATTCTTAGCCCTATTTCAGCCATAAACTGCCATGTGCAGTCTACTGAGATTAGGCCAAAAAAAAAAATTGGTGTGGTTAAGGTAACATAGCCAAAAAAAATAGGGTAGGTAGGTCGGCAATAATTTTTTTTTTTTAAATAACTTTTTATTTCTCGTGGAAACCAAATTAAACCTACTCGACTTGGAAATAAGTGTGCTAACAGACAGCGGATATTCCCTTTGAACAATTTTGACTTAACTTCTCTTGGAATTATGTAAAGAAAAGCATTGACTTACCAGTGAAGATATGGCCAGACCTGGGTACCCCAAATTTTGCCTCAGCGTACTCACTGGTTCAGATATGCGTATTTTAAAAAAACTGTGCGTATTTTTTGCGCGGACCGACAATTTCAAAAATGCAGCTTTTGATTTGCAAACAAAGAGGCAATGCAAGTGAAGAGTTATCTCCCCCTTGACCGCTGCATCCTGCAGCGCGCCTGAACTGATTTTGGCCTCTTTGCTCTATGTATTTTCACTTTGGAATCATTCTCGTTTATTAACACTGCTGCAGTTTCCCGAAATCTCATATTCTACGCTCGCGATAGCTCACGCTGTGTCTACATGCCATTGGATATCTGTGCTTCGTTTGGACTAAACTAGACTTTCCACAACGTTTATTGACATCTTTGCAGCTGTATACAGTATTTGTTTGTTTTCTCGTTTTCTCCAAAGCGGATTCAGCTTATGATCGAGTGTACCCAACGCATCATGTTACAAGCGTCATAATGGAGAGAGACAAGAGAGAGAGAGAGAGAGAGAGAGAGAGAGAGAGAGAGAGAGAGAGAGAGAGAGTGACAGAGAGAGAGTGACAGAGAGAGACAGAGAGAGAGAAGAGAGAGAGAGACAGAGAGAGAGAGACAGAGAGAGAGACACAGACAGAGACAGAGACAGAGAGAGAGAGAGCGAAGTGAAACAGAGGCGGGATGTATTCTCCCTGCAAATGTTGTTTTAAGATTACTTGACCCACTTCTTACCCCAGCATTCTGTAGCTTAACTAAACAGCCCTCTGGGAACACCATGCAGTCACAACAGTGTTGTCAACCCATATTACACAAATGTCCGATGAAGAGCTCTTGTCAAAACAAAACTCGAAGAGTGGGAGACTGCTTCCAGCCGCAGGAAAATTAAATTGTGGATCAAAACTTCACGGGGGAAAAAACAACCTTTTGATTTCACCATTGTCCTATTTTTCGATTTCACAATTGTCCTATTTTTCCACACAAGTCGTAGTAGTCGTATTTTCAATAGTTTGGCGTAAAAAATACGCCAAAATCGTATAGATAAACAGGTCTGTATGGCTGATATGAGATTGTCTGTCCTGCTAGTGTCAGTATCATGTGACCAACCATCGGTGCCCCTAACGTGAACCAGATGTAATTGAAATGCATCATGAACTTGTGCTGCATGTTGATCATCCTCATCATCTTCCTCACTCTCGGCTTGCAAAACTTCACATTTGAAATGTATCGTCTTCAGTTCAAAAACGTGTCCCCGACCTCTCCAACAGTCAAACCCCAAGCCAACTCAAACCCAACCCCAACTGCTTTGCACGTGGTCACATCAACAGAGCTGCCAAGTGCTACGATTTAGGCGTGCTTGCTACGATGCTACGATCGTCAGGGAAAAACTATGATTTTTCAAAGCCTGGAACTGAACTTTTGACCGTCACGAAGAAACACCCCTCCCCCCCCCCCCCCCCCCCCCCCCCACACACACACACCCCGCTTTATGCTGGCGGTTCAGCGCTGAGCGTCGAACTGAACTTTTGACCGTCACGTAGAACACCCCCCCCCCCCCCCCCCAGCTTCACGTCGGCGGCTCATCGCTCAGGGACTTGACAGCCCAGCCCTCAACCCACAACATTGATATTAAAAAAAACTTCAACATTTTCAATAAAAAGATGTAGGGTCGGCGCCCCAGAATAGGGTAGGTCGGGTTACCGTAACCACACCATTTTTTTTTTTTGGCCTTAGTATCGAGGTTCGTCCTTGTTCGGGACACGGGTGACTGAACTCGAGTTAACAGGAAGTGAGAAGTGCGTTCGGAACCGCAGGGACTGGTCGGGACTGTGCTATCAATACTGTGTGACGTCACGGTTGGGGGGTCGACGTCAGCAAGAGGGGGTTTGGGATTATAAGCGGAAAAGTGACTTTGGCTATCTGGGGTGTGTGCCAAAGGGAAACGGGGTCTTTTGTGGGAAAAAATAGTACTCTCTCAGTGGTTTGAGAGAGAAAGCAGTTTTTCCCCAACGTTTCACGTTAGAGAGTTTTGGGTGGAACTCCGAGTGTAGTTCCAGGTTCCTGGGTGATTATAGAACACTGTGGTTAGATTGTTGTATTTATATGCGACCACGCTCGAGTGAACTTGCTTCACTCTAGCGTTGTCAACCCCTTAGTTTTGAGTTGTTTGGCCTGCGGCGTTTGTTGACATTTTTCGTCTGTTTGACTTTGCTCATCTAGAACAGCCGCCCACGTTCGAGTACAGTGGTTCTCGAGAGTGTCACATCGAATTAAAATTGTTGTTTACCCTTATTCCTGCTCAGTGTCCTTTATTGAGGTAGTTGTATTTATTTTCTTAGTTATGAAAGGTCTCTCCAGTTATGATGGTAGGGTTTAGCTTGTAAACCCCTACTGGGTGTAACTCTCCATTAGTGATTCGATTATTCTTTTGGGGAGAAGGGCAAAACACCTAGTAAACCGCGACAGTCTTCATACCTTTGAATGGGAGCATAAGGATGTGTACTTGGCAAAACTAGAGTTATTGCTCTGATACTGGACTGGGTGGGAATTTGTTTTTGTGAAATGTTTCTGTTATGATAAATCTTTGGCCTGGGGATATTTTCTCAGAAACTGTTTCTCCAAAAAATACAGAGCTTTCCCTGCCACAGCACTTTGTTGTAAATCTTGATACGATGCTTTATTCAACAAATTTGTGTTGTGAAATATGTTTCACGCTGTAAAATGTATGTGCTTCTTTTCTGTTGTCAGGGTTTGTTCTAAATGAAAAGATGGCTCCAAAACTGAAGGAATTGACATTTCAAGGGTAAGTATTGTACTTGATAAAAACAATTGAGAATATTTCAACTGATCCACAGTGGGCTTTTATGTATGCTCAAAAGTGTGTTTTGTTTATGTTTAAGAATGTAATTAAGTAGATTTGGGGGCTGAGGATGAAGGAAGTGTTTAATAATAGTAAGTATCCAAAACCTAAGTTTAACCCTTTTCTGACAGGGAACAAGTATTCTCGTTTAGACCGAGCACCCACCAGAACAAAA
The DNA here is from genome assembly GCA_034096865.1 of Theodoxus fluviatilis. Lineage (NCBI taxonomy): Eukaryota > Metazoa > Mollusca > Gastropoda > Cycloneritida > Neritidae > Theodoxus > Theodoxus fluviatilis. The sequence continues at coordinate 114,553 of JAWQFJ010004274.1, read as the reverse complement.
ACATAAACACAACAGATGGATGCAATAACCATTTATCTGTCAAATCCTAAAGTTTCATGATGATTGAAACTCATACAAGAGAGTTATTGACATTTTTCTAAAACCACCAAAGTTTTTGCATTTTTATGTTGGTAACCCCAGGCAGGACCTGCCGTTTTCAGTTGGGGACGTCAGCCAGGAAAGGGTTAACTGTTTTCATTTTTTTTTCCTTCTAATTACCATTCATGCAGAATGTGCCTGTAGTTTGTCTTGTCATTGTTACCTCAAGATGCATGCAAATTTATGTACAAAGTTCATGCATGGGGATTTGGTGAATAGCGAATAATTTGACAAATGAAAGTACTTAATGATTAAGATCTTAATAGTGGAAATATCAAAATATTTGGTGAATCTTACATGTAAATCAGCATAGACACTGGGACTAGACTGGAGAAAAAGTTGTTGCACTGTTGACCTGCCTTGTTTCACCATTATCATTTAGCCATCTCCTTTCTCACCCTCCCCTTCACTCTCTTTCCAGGGCAACAACTGTTCGGCTCAAAGGAAAAAATAAAAGGTATGGAGTTGTGCACAGACTAGATTTTTCTTGGGTGTGATATGTCTATATGGGAAAAGTACTTTACATTGTGTAGTTTTTCTCTAAGCATGTGCCAGTTAATGATTTCATCAAACCAGTGCAAAATATCCATTTATGTGATGATATAATCTACATACATCATCCTACTCCTAGGCAGTTCTATTTTACACTTGCATTCCATGAAGGGGGGTGGGCTGGAAGGGGGTATGTTGAGCAGTAAGAAGGCATTTCAAAGGCCTTTTAAACATGCAACAAGAAGAAGCAATTTCCAATTTGATTTACATAGTGAAATAAGAGATTCCCAAGATTATCATTCTTTAATTTGTTGCTTCCTGTGAAATATGGGACTTGACGATTGATTGATTGATTGATTGATTGATTGAGAGAGAGAGAGAGAGAGAGAGAGAGAGAGAGAGAGAGAGAGAGAGAGAGAGAGAGAGAGAGAGAATGTGTGTGTGTGTATGCCCCAGTCCATGGGTGTGCATATATGTGAAATCTGGCATGCATGTTACAATCACTAATCCTCCAACTATGTGTGTTTACATGCAGGCACACATGGATATGTTGTTCGATATGTTCATCTTTTGTCTCTTTTTTGCATTTAGTCATGCAGATTACATACTAAGGGGTAGTTGTCTGTTTTTCAGAGTCAAGACTCCAGTTTGTAATGCTCTGAAAAAACTCAACAATGTCGATGGTGAGTGCTTATATCTTGAATTTGTGTTGCAGTTTGTGATTTATACAGAATAATGACTTTTATTTATTTTGGATGAGAAATCAGTGAAAATGAATGCGTGAAATTCTTTAGCTTAGCTCATTCAGAATTAAGGGGAATTAGTGAATGATTTTGTGCTAAACTTCTTCAGAATCAATTTATTGATGCTGTTATGAGAAATTTGATCCCTTGATGCATATGGTCTAACTTAACCTTCATTGGTAAGCATACTTTTTATGTTGGGTTGTTGGGATAGTTCTCACGGTTTTTGAACATTTCTGGATAACTTTTTTTCTTGAATGTTCTGGAAGTTTCTTTGGTACTATATGAAAATACCCACATTTGGACCTGTCGTATACTGTTCAGTCATCATCAGTTCATATTTACAGTGGTGTCATGAAAGCCTCCTAGTAATGAGTAGCTGTGTGACTGCATGCATTGTAAATTCCTCCAAGGCTGTAGTCGGGTAGAAAGTGGCGAGCTTTCTGAGCAGTCACCTTCGTCAGGCCATCTTTGTCCATCTCTGAAAACTTGCCATACTCCAAACTGCCCTTTTCAGGGCCATGAATAAGATAAGATCAGGAAAGAATACATTGGACTAGCTGGTCTCCACCTATCCCTCTACCACCTTGGTCCAACCTGTACTCCATCTCATTATCCCTTCATATGTGCCTTCATTCATTCATTCATTCATTCATTCATTCATTCATTCATTCATTCATTCATTCATTCATTCATCTTTCCATCCACCTACCACTGCAGAGGCTGGAGAGCAGGAACCAGTGCTGGTGCCAGAGAAGGTGACACTGGAACTAAAGCCACGCACCAACGGGGCGTGGGCGCGAGTGCAGAGCATGGCACAAAACCCTGTCGTGCGCCTCAAGGTGGCGGCAGACCACAGTGTGGGCAGCATCATCGCCTTCCTCAATCGCAAGTGGAAAAGTCTTCGGCTTCGACAGGTACTTGGCTGTTGGTTGGATTAGGTTTGGACACATGGAGAGTAAAGTTGTTGTGTGTGAGCTGTGCGTGCGTACGTGCGTGTGTGTGTGTGTGTGTGTGTGTGTGTGTGTGTGTGTGTGTTCATGAAAGAGAGAGAGAGAGAGAGAAAATATATATGTGAGTATGCATGTTTGGTTTGTATGGTACAAATGCAAGCACATTAATTATGCTGTATGTTGCCCTATTTTTGAATCTGATCATTCCAGTAACCACCTCCTTGACACTCTTTTTTATATTCTCTTGGGGTTTTTCCCCCCAAAATTGCATCATATTCACATCAAGTCTTTGAAAAGGAAAAGATCTAACATTGTGAGTCCTTGCTTTTGCAGTTAGAAGAGCTGGAAAATGTGGAGGAGACGGAGAAGCTGGCCTTGTTCTGCACCAGTGAATTATCCCTCCATCCCCATGTGCTTCGTCCCCACAAACAGCTTCGCATCAACGTCACCTTTGAGAACTACCGCAACAACGTGCTGGCCAACATGGGTAGGTCTTCCATCTAGAATGAGTCTGGATAAACGCCATTCTCCCAATATTTTAAATCTAAGGTAAGTTGGGTCTGAGGTAACGTCACCTTGCCCAGATGTTGAAGATGAGCAGAGGTAGGAGCTGGTAATAATTGAGGAGGGATGTTGTGTGTTGTTTCATTTCTACCTGTGTTGGCCCATTTTACAGGTTTTGGAAACTGATGGTGACCTGAAATCAACTCGTCCTAATGCAGAAAGAGTGCATGGGCTGACATTCAACAGAAGCAATTTCATGGCATCTTGGAAAAGCCCAAGTCCCTAAGAAATGTTCAAAAGTAAAAAAGTTTGGGCTTATGTGATGCTAAATTCACCTTGTCTGCTTTGACCCCCTGACCTTTGCCTGGTGACAACTTGTCTGTAATTAGGTCGGGGTTGCCCAGCATTGGTGTGAAGAAACTGGCTGAGGATGGAAAACTGTTTTTGCACAATTTTTAGTTTTCAGGGATCTTCACCTTGTAATAATGGAGATGCCTACTATTACTATCTGGCTGTATTTAGAACAGAAATCAGTTAACATGCATTGTTTTGCAAAACCTGCCTCAAAAAAGGAAAACAGTTTTTCAAGTTTGTTTCCAATGAACTCTTAATTTTGTATCAGCAGTTTCTGAGCATGTGCACACTGCCCTCACTAGATATCACACACACAAACACACACACACACACACACAACACGCATGCACACACACACACACACCCAGACACACACAACACACACACACACAATGTACACACACACATTCACACACACACATATGCACACACACACGCGCACGCTCCCACACACACGAACACTCCCACACACACGCACATTCACACACACACATTCACACACACATTCACACACATTAACTTACACACATGCATGCACGCATACTCTCACACTCACAGTCATTCACTTACACACATATGCACACTCACACAAACACATATCCTTCCTTTCCTAATAGTTGTGACTGAAAATAGATGCAGAACATTGAAAGTCCTCTTCTTGGGTATAAGTTGCACGGGTAGGCTTCTCTGTAATAACAGTGTGTCAATGAACAATTGCAGGGTCACCCAACAATGGTGTCAAAAAGCCGCCAGAGGAAGGGGGTGAAGAGGTGGACGGGGACTTGAAGCCTCTACCCAAGACACCAGTCCACGCTGCCAAGGAAGCCCCTGCCTCGAGGCATGATGAGGCGTGCATGTCTGACCTCACTCTCCTTGCTGACGACAATGCTGTCTTTCCTGACAACCCCCTTACCACCAAGTGCACGCCTTCCAAACCTGGCAAGGACAGTGGTCAGTCAGACTCTCAAGAGATTGGGGGGTCCAATGCCCCCTCATCAAAGGAGGAGGGGGGAGGAGAGGGGGAGGATGGCCTGCAGGTGGATGAGAAGCTGGAGGCAGAAGCAAGGGAGATCGCAGAGAGAGTCAAGCAGCCACTCACTGCTGAGAACTCGGAAACTTTGACTGTGGGACAGCTGGTGCTAGTGTTTGATCAGAAGGAGGCAGTCAGGTTTGAATATGACTGGGTGGAGGAAAAGCCGGAAGTGGGCAGTGGTCCCCTGGAGGTCAAGGCTTCCCAGATGACCAACATGCTGCATCGCCTGGCACACCTGGCCTCTCTGGAGTACCTGGAATTCCATCAGGCCAAGACGAAGCAGGTGAGTCAACAGCAACAACAACGGCAACAACAACAACATCCACAGCTGCCTAGGGCATAGGGTTTGCTCCTTGCCAGAGATTCTAAAACTCTTTCAGGGTAACTTTTTCAAAATGTTAAATCTATATTTGACTCTTGTCTAGATTTTATCAAAGCAATTGAGGATGGTGCCATTCTGAAAAGCCCTAATGGCATATGTAGGTGTTAATGTTTGTTAAAGACTGATATTCTAGTTAATGCCTAGAAAGATATTAAAATGCAAGCCAAGCAGGAGAAAATATACTTTTGAGGATTTTGACATTAGTGTGTAAAAATGCAGCTGCAATAAGGTTAGTCTGGAGTGAGCTTGTGTGCTTTAGGAAAAGTTGCCATGGCACAGATGTAAAATATTAGTAACCCCAGAACTAGGACAGCAGTGTGAAGTAACAAGAACACACTTCAATGAATGAACTGGAAACATTTGGAACTGGTGCCTTGCAGGTCAGTTTCATTTCCTTCTTTAGTGTAGGCATGAACATCGGACCTCCAGAATTATGAAATTCATTTTGTATTCAAAGTTTTTATACTATGGATACATAGTGTACATTTACTTTGTATAACTTGTCATTACTTTATAACTTGTCATTACTTTATAACTTGTCATTACTTTATAACTTGTCATTACTTTATAACTTGTCATTACTTTATAACTTGTCATTACTTTACTCTGTAAAGCAATGTCACCACTTGTCTGTCACAGAAAAAGACAGTGATCCCTAGAGAGGTGTTTCATCCACACTCAGATCGTGCAAAGTCAGTGGTTTGTTCAGGTAGCTTCTATTGATCAGTGCCAAACTTTTTTCTTTTTTTCCTTCATTTTTTGAGTTGCTTAGCCTGGAACTCCAAGAATGAATTGATTGTGATTGGCTGTAATGGTCATGGCACTGTATGCCTGGTGGACAGATATAATCCCCTCAGAGACTGCTGTCGTATCCTATGTCTGTCACCATGCCTACAAATCCCACTGCAGTATGGTTCAGGTGAGAAGCAACACTCATTATTGCCATTTCTCACTTGACAGAAAACGGACAAGAACGCCTGCCTGTTGTGTGGACTGGTCCCCACTCGCAACGCTGCAGGGAAAAAGGATGGCCAGAATGGACGGGGGCGGGCCAAAGTGCACCCCCCCAAAATGCGGGATGCGGCCTGCAACACCCCCATTGAGCTGCTGAGCAAGCCTGAACCCCCCCGCCTCCCCCTCCCCCCCCGCCTCCCCCTCCCCCAGCAGTGTGTTGTGATGACCAAGAAGGACGGAGAGATCCTGGCCACACACACACCCTCAGCAGGCCCAGTGTCTGGCACCATGATAGGCCAGCTGCCACACAAGGTGAGTGCACGCTTTAGAGAGGTGGTCTTTTTAAGTAGCCTGCCTAGAGGAGAGTTTCTCAGAAGCAATCTGGAAACATCATACGCAGTCATCTTGCAGGACGAAAGGCATATTTCATTTGAAAAGTTAAAATAAATTGTTCAGAAAGGAGTGCTCACGGCAGGAAAAAAGCTTTGAGCTCAGCATGCGCTTGCAACGAGTGCTCATCTCTGTCCATTTTTAGTATCTTTCAAAACAAAATGCACCCTTGGTCTCATAAGACGTATGATGCTTTCGGATTGCTTCTGCGAAACCCGCCTCAGGTCTTGGACCTTTTGTCATCATCGTCTCCTCCTCCTCCTCCTCCTCCTCCTCCTCCTCCTCCTCCTCCTCCTCCTCCTCCTCCTCCTCCTCCTCCTCCTCCTCCTCCTCCTCCTCCTCCTTCTCCTCCTCCTCCTCCTCCTTCTCCTCCTCCTCCTCCTCCTCCTCCTCCTCCTTCTCCTCCTCCTCCTCCTCCTTCTCCTCCTCCTCCTGCTGCTGCTGCTGCTGCTGCTGCTGCTGCTGCTGCTCCTGCTCCTCTTGCTCCTTTTCACCTCCCTCTGCACTCACACACAATTCACTCTAATTATTTCTGCTTTCGCATCTAGGGGTATCACTAGTGAAAGGGGGGATAATTAATTCACTCACTCTCTCATCTCACATGAGCGACACAATCTTCATCAAAGATGTTCTTTAATCAGAATTAAACAGGGGTGTAATTAAGTTCAATGCAATAGGAACCAATAAATCAATCAGTCAATCAGGTCAGCCCACACTTTCGACTGAAGAGCAACGAGCTTTTCCCACCGTCCCACAACAAAAATTGAACGCAGTTTGGTACTCACAAATTCACGTCGACAAACGCCATAAGCGTCTCTGTTTCCATCGACAACCTATATCCACCACGAAGTGAACAATCATTCACTCTCTCACTCGAGACTATCCCTTGAGACGACCAAAGGCCATTTCACACCTGTGGGTTAACCCACACACACATATATCATGCACCCAAACTGACATGGGCTTGAACGCTCAAACGATGAAAAACTCTCCAGACGATAAACTCAGTTCCAGAGTCTGGCGAAGGCTTGATCTTCATTCAGGGAAACGCTGTTCTTCTTGGCACAACCTTTCAGATGGTCAGGAGAAGATTTGAAGAATTTTAACGTGTAATCTCATCGTCCCACACAGAGTTACTCAAAATATGTCTGCTCATGTCGATAGTGCGAGTCAACTGAACTAACTTTTTCAGCGTTCTCCGACTGAAGAGTTACTCACAGCGCATGCGCCACCAACCTTAACCAATCCACTCATGGTTGCTTCACCCCCAAATCGGTGTTCAACTGGTTCAAGCCGGTCTCAAACCACCAAGTTGAAACATGTTCCCACCAATCCTCAACATAGCCATCTAACTCAAACAATACAAGAAATTAAATAATGGCTGAACCGTAACCCTCCTCCTCCTCTTGCTGCTCCTCCTCCTCCTCCTCCTCCTCCTCCTCCTCCTCCTCCTCCTCCTCCTCCTCCTGCTCCTGCTCCTGCTCCTGCTCCTCCTCCTCCTCCTGCTGCTCCTGCTCCTCCTCCTGCTCCTCCTCATCCTCATTAGCACCACCCATCACCACCACCCACCACCACCACCACCACCACCACCACCACCACCACCACCTCAGTGCTTTTGACTGCTTGTTGCTGCCATAGAGAGGTCTACAGCAGGAGAGCCTGAAAGCCTAACAGTGAGGAGTTTTACAGCTGATGAGGGCAGCACTAGCAATGAGTGGTTCCAGCCATATGTTGTAAATTACAAGTTCCATGTGTCAGGATGTAGCCAGCCTTGTCTTGTTTGCAGCCAGCAACCGTATGATTCTGTGTAAAGCTAAGAGCATATATCCATCCCAAACCATGGACCATCTGTTGTATGTCTTCCTAAATCCATTGATCAGCATGTAGCCAACCGGCTCTTTGTACTGCCCTTGTTGAATGCAGGGAATATGGCAAAAGATTCTCTCTAATTAATCCAGGGCTTTTAAAGTATTTTTTGGGTTTAAAATAATGCTGATGCATGATTTTGCAGAGTGTCCTCTGTTTGTTTCAGTGTAGATGTACAATGAATTATTTAACAATGTAATGTAATTGAACAGTATTAAGCTTGTTTATTTGTAAAGAAATTTTAGATTGAAGGTCTTCCCAGGAAGAAACTGACTCATATTGGGATAGGTTTATTTCCAAGAATTCCGGTGTTCATGTCCATGTCCGTGTTCATGTTTATGTTCATGTTCGTGCTGCTTCAGGTGCCAGGCCCTGCTGGTGATGGTGTGTTCAGAGTTCCTCTGGCAGCCCCTCTGGTCCGCTACAAGACTACAACCATCCCCACCCTTCCTAGTCAACCCCCCAAAGTAAGGAAGGAGCATCTTTGAAACTCAGATATGAATGGCAGTCTTTCTGGCAGTTCCACAAACAAATGCCATGACTGATCTGTCTGTTTGGTACCTTGTCCTCCTGCTATCTTGTCTCTCTGTCTCACAAGAGGAGTAACTTTATTTGTACTGAACAGTGTATCAGTATTGCCAAGCGTAAACTGTATCCAGCATGTATGAGTTTGACCATTTGAGGGCTGCTCAATGTTGGAAATGAAATTCTATTTTTACGAAAGCTGTTGACTCCCATCTTTCTCTTGGCAGCCAAACTTCCTTGTGCCTCGGAAGCGGAAGGTAAAACATCAGCGCCGTGTGCAGACTCCCATGCTGCTGCCAAAGATAACAGGGGTGCCGGTGATGACTCTGGTGCAGACCCTGGGAGGTGTGAGCTCGGCATCAGAAATTCCAGTGGCTCACACTTTCTCTCCCGCCAACTTGGCCACCAGCCAGACCATCGCCATCACCAACCTCTGTGTGGGCGGGGAGGCACCCTGCTCCACCACGGCCTCCACCACTGCCGCCTCCTTGGCATTGAGCTCCTTGTCTCAACATCAGCAGCAGCAGTCCCTGCACGTCTCAGTGCCAGGTGGGTGGTGTGGGAATGTCTTCTGGATGCTTGCTGTGGATTGTAAGCTGTGGAGGATTAGTTGGATAACTCTGATGCCTGGGCTGCCAACAGATGACAAGTCTGATAAGAGAAATCTTCTTGACGCGATGTGAAGAGATAATCAGGGTTCCTATGATCATTGAAAACCTGGAAAAGGTTTTTAATTTGCAAAATATTTTTCAAGGCCCTAGAAAAGTTTTAAAAGTTTGGCTAAAACTTAAAAGTCTTGGAAATATTTTTAATGTTTGCATCTGCGGAAGTGTTTTGCAATCATGCTCATCAGCTTGCCATATTTTTCACATTAGAAAGTCTTTGAATAGACCCACCGCGTCTCCCTACAAGATTCGTAAGAGGCGAATAACTAAGGACACCGTGACTTGATTTGCGTTTACTCTAAACTGTTCTAGAGGTTATTGTGCTTAATGGCCTTACATAGCCTACAAAGGCTGATGGGCCGTAAAACACTGTCCATCCATCTACCCCCATAGTGCACCCACACTGCAGCCCAGAGTGAAGGTGCACAGTTGAGTATACAGTTTTAAAAACATGAGCCAAGTTGGCAGTGCAAGTTGCAATAACCAAATAGTTCAGAGCAAATGACCTGTGGGTCTATACTTTTTAAAATTTAATCTTGATTCATTGAACATCTATATTTTCTTTTCAGTCACAGCAACCTTCAGCAGCGAGACTCTGGTTTCATCATCTGTTCCTGCAACACCCATCACCAGCATGCAGCCTCTCTCCATAGGTAAGTGGTACTTGAAGCAAACAGCATTGATAGATATTGCTGTGATTAAGATGTAATGTGTCGGAACGCTGTGCTACTTTTGCTGATTTTCTGCTACTACCCTTTGCTGCCCAGAGATAATGTGAGCTAGCCCTCCAGATTTCTAACATAGTTCTGAATTAAGTGACATTGTGGGGAACATTAGGCATTACTTCCACAAAGTCATCATCAGCATTTAACCCATGGATGGGTTAAAGCAGTCAGCCAGAGGAGGGACAGGAGCGAGAGAGCTGCTGAGGCTGAGTTGTGATTTAGGTTGATATTGGGATGGCAGTCAGAAACAGAAGAAAGGCAGTATGAAACTTTACACATTGCATTGAAAATCTGGATGTCATCTAGGGTGTGTGTTACTTATTCTAACCAAATTTTGGAGAGGCCCTGTAGTTGAAATACATATGGAGATTTGTTATACCATTTTCTGATGTGATCCAACGTGCCTGGAAACTAGGGTAGTGTAAATGAAGTAGAGATCTGTTGGATTATTTTGTTAACCCTCTGAATGCTGTGATAACCCCCCCCCCCCCCCCCCCAAAAGCACACTCCCAGTGCACTGATATTGATGGCAGATGTGTGCTGTGCTGTCATTGGTTGATAGAAAAAGGCTCTAACCAATAGAGAGTGAACTTATGGAAAGTTATACATGTAGCGCTGAAACCCAGTGACAAAAAGTTTGAACTGTGGCACTTCACTGTTTCAGTTTTAATTTATGGGATGCCAAGGGTTAATGAATTCATTTTGATTGGTACATTTGTAGAAATTGCATTGGTGTAGTATTTTTCCTGCAACTACATTATTTCTGAAGATCCAAACTTATTGTTGACTTCTTTTTCCAGTTACGAGCCATCCAATTGTCACTGCTGCAACTATGGTCTCAGAGCCTCAGTATGTGCTGACTGGTGTAAGTTGACTTTTGCTGTTTTCCATGTAGCATCAAGCTACTACACTGTCTTCCACACTTAATGTCGGGCTGCTTGCCACACACACTGATTATAAGACCACCTACTCACACACATTCTCATTAATCAATCTGCTTCTTACTGTTTTCCTGTTTGGTGTATAGTTTGGCTGTTATAAAGGCAAACATTAATACCATAGGATTTACATCCAGTTTATTCTTTTTTTTTCTTCTCCACCCCCATCCTACAGGAAGATTCCTTTATCTGCTTCACTCAGAATGTGTCTTTCTTTGTCTCCAATCACCTCCTCTGCTTCAGAAAGTTGCATACATAACCAAGAGGGGGGGAAAAGGTGTACTTCTTTCTATAAGAATGTGGTTGTCAGTGGTAGACTAATAGACCTGTATTTTTCAAACAGGGCAACTTGTTGCTGAGCCCCTTGCCTGTTGGCATGGCAACACCAACCACCACCACCACTTCCATCGGGGTGTCGGCAGCCAGTGAAGCATCCCTGTCTTCAAACTACCTTGGTCTCTACGACCTGTCCATGCCTGAGACTTCCAACAATAGTAAGTCATTCCCTTCGGTAGCTTGCTGGGTCCTCCCCTCTCTGGAGCTGCTCAAGCAGAGAGAGATGCCCATGCTTGTTACCTCCACCATGGCGGTTATGCAGAGAGAGAGATGCCCATGCTTGTTACCGCCACCATGGAGGTTATCTGTTATCTCAATTTTGAATTACAACCATAAAGAGATATTTTATTACCTACGCCATAGCCACTTGCAGTGCTGTAGCTTCCCCCTAACCCCAGCATGAGACCACAACTGCAGTGCGAGTGGGTGAGCGGGCGGGTTTGTGAATGTAATGTGCTATGGCCACCTGCGTTATACAGGCCATGGAAGAGAAATTTTGGCTTTCTTGGTGGAGGTTTATGCTCTCAAAGTGCACTCAAATCTAGTTTTATCATTTGTGAATGAGTGCACTTCAGATAGGTGTCTGAAAATCTTTGAATTAGCTTTTTTGAGGCTGATCTAAAGGGAGGGAAAATATGACAGATTTGACTTCAGTTACTTTCTTCATATCTGACCACTCTGTCCACAAACTGTGATTGTTGCTATGAAGGCTTCAGTGGAGACTTTGCTTGATTTTAAATCTGGAGAACAAATTGTTGTACTGCATCTGTCCATACAAGGACATGCTGTTCACACATTGCATTGATTCCATAAAGGGCTAAAATGTCAAGAATGCAGTCTGTTCAAGAGCTGGTGATTTTGGGTTGTTTAGAAAGTGCATGGATATTCTGTCATGTGAAAAGGCTAAAGAATTAAGATGTTAAGTGAAATATAACAAACATTGCTGGCAGGATTGTCACATGTTGCAGTTGCTAGATAAATGAGACACTGATGATGAAAATGCTTGGCACAGTGTGTTGGAAGTTACCCTCAGTGTGCAGGTACTACTGAATTCCTGCTTGGATGTGGCATTGAGCAGGACATTGGTGGTCTTCAATGCTTGAGTAGGCATCCCTGACCTTTTTGCAGGTGTGGATGCAGCTGACAAACTTCTTGGGCTGACAGAGCCAGGATTCTCAGGTAACTGGTGACCCTGCATGACAAAAATTCAGTTTTTGTAGCTACTTGTTTACCTATTTTGTTGTCATTCACTGACAGGAATTTTATCAACACCTATATGTACAGTGCTACTTCCTGCAAGCAATCTCCCATGAAGCACTTTACGCATTTCCTGGCTGGTTTGCTTATGACCAACCTAGTTTGTTCTTTGATATGACTGCCTACTGCAAGTACCCAACTAACGACCTTCTTCAATGCTATTTCTACAACCACAGTGATTGTAAAATTGAGTTAATCGAGCCTCTTGACTAGAGCCCAAGCAGCCTACAGCATTTACCAGCTCTGGGGATCAGCAGGGTTCAGCGTCTCAAGATTGAGGCCCAGATGTACTGACATTTGCAAAGTGCAAAAGCAGACATTTTCCCCCAATCTGCTGTGTGAATTTCAATCAAGCACACCTACCCATTTATTGATCAAAATTTGTAAGGGCTGCAGTAAGCAGGAAAACAGGAAAGCTAAGATTTGTATTTAAAAGTGAATCGTTCACTTAGTGTACAGTTTGATTGGTGTATCACTTGTTTGGTGTATCATACACTTGGTGTTTTGTTACTTTGGTAAATTGTGTTTGGTGTAGCCTTCACTCAGTGTATCATTCATTTCATGTATACATTTTTCAATGCACTTTTTGTTTAGTGAATAGTCCTTTTTGGTTATCATGTGTTTGACATATTTTCCACATGATGTAAGGTCCGTCATCATGATTTTGTCTGCCTAATTATATCTGGGCTCAGGGTGGGTTCACACAGCATAACACTAGTTATATGTTGAAAATCTTCAAACTCCCCAAACACCACCGCCCAACCCCACCCCAAATTAAGACCCCACCCATTTAAGACCCTGTTTTTTGTGAAAATTTCAAGGTTGTAAATGTTATTGGGGAGTGGCACTGTATTTCCTGTTGTGTTTGCCAACAATTTCAAGTGATAGATATACTGACATTCACAGACATTAAGTTTGTATTGTGTATTTGCTGGTGTTACTGCATTCATATACTTTGCTTGGTGACAAGGATTTCCTGTTGTGCATTTTCACATATCATCTGACACACAGTTGCTTATGGGCTCACTAATATGTCTATCATGCATTGTTTTCATGCAGGTGACGACGACACATGTCTAGCATTTGCAGCCATTTTTTGATGACATGTTCACTTAAGGCCTCCGCACACGAGGCAACCAAAGTCTCTTGCCACGTTGATTGCTGCCCGTTGCTTGCCATGTGCCAGGCAATGCTGGAGACTGCAGCTCGCACACGCTTCCACTGTGATTTTTCACCTCTCGCCACGTTGCAAACACGTCGACCCGCGGACACACGGTTCTGCGTGTGACCTGCATTTCGAAATTTACATTGTACGAGCTTTCGTGACCTATACATGCATTCAACATACAGTTTTGATAAGTTAATGATGTTCATGGCTTACATTTTCTTTGGATGGGGTTTCTAGTGTCCCCAAATTCAGCGTTTTCTGAGCGAAGCGAAGACGTCCGCCATTAAATGTGCAATAGCCGCGAGTACACGAGAACGAGGCTCTTGGTGGATTCACAGAGAGTGGCACGCCACTGCCCCCAAAACTAGAACAGGTTTAAACTCGAGCAACTCAGTTGCTGGTGGCGTAGAAAGTTGCTTGGAATGCCAGTTGCTTTCAACCGACATCGCACACGAAGCAATGTATGGCGAGCAATCGAGTTGCCCGAGTGAAGTTGCCTCGTGTGCGGAGGCCTTTATGTTCACTGATGAAATTTAGCTGACGTATAAAATTTTGCTGATGAATGTTTTGCAGACATTAGTTTGGTGACATGTAAGTGCTCACGTGCTTTTGCTAACTAGCATATGAACGATTGTGATTGCTGAATGTTTGTTAACATGTATTCACCAACACATTTGGCAGACGTCACCCTGTATATCATCAACATGTTTGCTAACATGCTTCAAGAGGAGTCATGATGTGTGCAAAGACCCTATATACACTAAGACCGCGCACTCGAGCGATTTTCCTTTACGCGAAGCGAGGTCAGAATTTACAGTTACGTCCCTTTGCGAGAACATGCTGTTCCGCAATGACCAGTGTTGTGACCCAGAGACTTTGGTCGGTTTCGAATACTGTTTACAAAGGGTAAGAGGTCTAAACGATTGTTTTTTTCAATTCGAACTTAATGCAGGATTTCTTACCGTCAACCACACATCGTGCACACAATAAAGAAAAAATCTTAACTTACTTCAATTGTCCAGCGGAGATTGCAGCGAGGTGCATGACGAGGCTCACACGAGTCAGCAGATATCGAACGAATTGTCGAATGTTTTCAGTCTATGTTGAAGCGTGGCTCCGTGTGAGCAAAGATTCATATATATATATATATATATATATATATATATATATATATATATATATATATATATATATATATAGGTCTTTGATGAGAGGAACATGAGTTTGCTATTGAAAAAGCAACAGTCCAGTCTTTCTCTGGATCGCATATTTACAGTTTAAATCTTTCCAGTCATGTTTTCATCGCACAAGTTTTTCTGCCTTGGGGCCAGAGTGCAGGGAAAGTTACAGGTGGCAAAGTTTGAGGATTTTTCTGTTTCTTTTCAAGCACTTCTGTGAAAACGATGCAGTGCAGTCTTTCAGTGTAGAGTTAATTCGCACTGTGAGGAAAATGCTGACTATGGAAGTTTTGAGGTTGCACATTCTCTGTGGGCACTCGAGCGATGGTGAATCGAGTTCCTTTTCAAGTAGGGAGACGAGGCGGTTTTTCACTCCGTCGGAATGCAGTACTCTCTCGATGTTTTTCTTGTAAATCGCCTCCAACTTTTCAACGGCTTGTACAAGATCTGCACCTGGTACAGTGAGCCCACCTTCTTCGGCATCATGAAATTCTTTCCGCAGAAGGAATAGCTCGTTGTTGCTCCCTGTGTACAGTCCAGTCATCTTCTCCGTGCATGATCCACACACGTTTGGCAGCATTTTCCTCGCGATGAATCCAGAAATGTAGGTGAGCACATTTCTTTCTGCGAGCTCATGCATGGACGATAGGAACGTGGCATCGCTCTGATGGCTGGTGTCATCGTGGCCTTGTCCAGGTTGACACGGTGCCTCTTGGTGTTAAGGAGTGAGCTCTTTCCTCTTCTCGGGGGAAGTGGAAAAACGAAATCCCACGGCAGTCGCATTTGTATCTGGCATTGGAGCACGCAATCGCAGAGCAGAAATCACCCCCGTTCCTTGACCTTTGCTGCTTCATTTTTCTGAACTTGCAGTGCAGCCCAAAACACAAGAAATTAGATTTCGCTGTTTTCCATGGGGAGCTGGACTTAACGTAGTCAAAACTGACTCGCCTTTTTATGTCACATCACACATATGGTGTTCCTAAGACGGGATCGTCGTCGTCTCTCTCCCATCGCATGCATCGCCACTCTCCCCTATCTCTCTCCATCCCTAGACTGTCGTCTGTATGATCGTCACATATACAGAAATTTACCGTCTGAACGCAAAAGAGTAATAAAATAAACATGTATGGTTTCAACAAACATCCAGAAAACCTATACATACCTTGTACATTATAATTCACACACAACTTTATTCCTTTCACACACCACACGCACGCAGACATGCAATGTTGTCAACGCAGCGTTCAGAAGTAGCATGCGCATAGGGGGAGGTAACTCTCAGAAAAACCTCGCTCAAAGTATCGGAGTGAGTCATCTTAGTGTATATAGGATCTTTGATGTGTGTGTTACCTTGACTTATATTAGCTGACGTGTATACCACAAGTTTTTTTTCTATTTTTTTGTGTTCATCTTTATTTGCGAACCTGATTTTGGTGACTTGCCTGCTTACCTGTGTTTACTTACCTATGTTTGTGACTTTTTGCTCGTCAGGGTTGCTGGAGGGCAAGGGTGGGAACCACTTGGAGGTGGGGCTGAGAACACCCCCCTTGCGCACCACGGATGAGAATTCCCAGATGAGTCTGGATATGTCACCTATGAAGCAACTGGCCCTCAGCACAGACGCCCAGTGGCTCAACAACATGGTGTGTGATGCAGTGGCTGAGCTGCATTTCCCTTGTGTGACAAGCAGTGGCTTCTCTAGTCTTTAAATCACTGTTTTGCTTTCTCCATGGAATGCTAGTGGCCATTGCTGTTTTCTGTGTGTGTGTGGAATGATGTTTCTGTGTGTGTGTGTGTGTGTGTGTGTGTGTGTGTGTGTGTGTGTGTGTGTGTGTGCTGAGCTCTTTGGGAGTGGTGATTTGTTGGCCCCTAGCAAAGAGTGGTTGGTGGCTTTGAATGTGAAGTAGGGCAGACACCTCAGATCACCCTAAGGGCTTTCAAGATCAGTACTTGAAAAATGGAGACTTGCCTTGCCTGAGGTTCCATTGGTCCGTAGGATCAACTCTTGCAAAGGAAGTGCACACATAGAAGCAACAGCACCTTCTCGTGATGGCAGGCTGGCATTGTGTGCTTGACTTGCAACATTTTCACCGGGGCTAAATTGTCAGGCTAGCCTAAAACTGTGAGGTGTCATGACAAATGATTTTGACTGTTGACTTATAGTCCATGCAGTTTCAGGCTGACCTTAGAATTGAGCCCAGGCTAAAGACTGTTGACCTGGGTCACACAAATGACTCCAGGTGCCTTGTGGGTGAAGTGAAGTTAGTGTCTCCCTCTTGGATGCTGTGCTGCAGGATATGGACTGTGTGCCAGCAGCTCTGTGTGATGGTATTCTGGCTGAATTCTCTGCATGGCATCATTTCTCTTCCATAATGTCATGGTCTAAGGCAAACAACTGTAATTCTTACAATGCAGCTACTATGCTCTGGTGCCTCCCTTTCAGACTGAATAAGGAATGCGAGCATTGTGCCGTCGTTCTCCTCACTGTGAAATGTTGGTGTTGGAATTATATATTTTTCTGTTATGTTGTTTTTGGAAAAGGTAAACACGTTTGGTCTGTTGGGGCAAGCAAGAGTCCAGGGGAAGGCTTATGCAGACCTGTTTAGTTTACGATTTTTGCGGAAGAAAATACGGAAATGAGACTAGTTTTACGCTTGTACGGAAATGAGCACACTTTTTACGGAGACTGCCTCTTAAATCGTACAAATTTCATTCACGGTCTCTGGCTGCATTCTTGCGTGTGTGTGGTAGAGTTCGGTCAAGGGAGATAAATCAATGATGACAAATTGTCCAAGGGAGGGAATCCATTGTTTCAATTGACCAATCAACGACGAGAAAGAAGCGCGTTTTTCATCAAACATGGCGGCAGACAATCGCAAGACCAAGCGTACCCATGATGAGACTGACGAAGACGAGGGCGGCGGGACGGCGGACGAAAGACTTGGCCCTGCGCAAAAGAAGCTGAAGAAGAAACTCTACTCACAAAAGTACAAGTCACAATACCACCACGATTTTCCAGCTATCGTTGCTTCGAATCGTGGGGATACCTTCGCCCACTGCACCACGTGTGACTCTCATTTCAGCATTGCGCACGGCGGTGCAAATGACATAAAAAGACACACGAACGTTAGTGATCACAAACGAATGAGCGAGAAGAAAGCCGGTGTCGCGAAATATTTTATCCCTGTGATATTTTATGGCAGAAGTGCTTCTGCGCATGCGCGAAATTGTGTACAACAATCTCAATCTGCATGCCATGATTTAAAGCACTGAATTGATCAAACCAGTGTAAAAACAGTGTTGTTAATGTAGCAAACGGTGACGTGAAAGTTGGAAAGACTAACATTAATTTCTATTTTCGCACCCAATTTCGCGCATGCGGAGAAGCACTTCCGCCATAAAATATCACACAGGGATAAAATATTTCGCGACACCGGCACGCCACAAATAACGAACTTTTTCAAAGTGAAAGATAAGAAATCAGAAGAAGCCGAAAACGAAAAACTAGCATTGAAAATCACACGTGCGGAGAGTATGGTGTGCTTCATGATTGCGGAGGGGAACCTTTCAATTGCTTCTGCTGACCGACTCTCAGCTGCGTTCAAGGCAACCTTCACCGACAGCAAAATTGCAGCAGGTATGTGAGATGTTGTGTACTATTGTTTTAATTTCTACATGTTATTGTTTTAGCTCGCTTCCAGTGACGCTGAATGAGTCGAAGTCGGAAACACAGCTCTGCCCACTGCGAGAGAATTTTTTCTTGTGTAAGAAAGAACAAAACTCCTCAGAGATCCAGCTTGTCCAGTGAGACACTTGAAAGCCTCCTTATTCTGAAGAATAAGAGTTCTGCTGTTGAAGCTGTGGCAAAGTTGAAGCAGGAAGATCTGAAAACTCTGAAATCTTGCTACACTGACAGCCTCAGACAGAAAAATCTGAATCAGGATGCCAGAAACTGAATAGTTATGTTCCCTCTCTTGACACATTCTCATTGTTGATTGGTCAAAAACACTGCCGGAAACAGCCTCAGACAGAAGAATCTGAATCAGGATGCCAGAAACTGAATAATTATGTTCCCTCTCTTAATAATAATAATAATACAGACCACTTATATGCCCTAATAGGCAAGCTCATGGCGTTTACAATGAAAAGTCTACATTCATAAACAAAGCATTCCAACACTCGCACACTGTACAGTTGAAACAAAAAGGAGTTAAATATAATACAACTACTTAACCTAGGAGGCAATACACAAAACACGAAACATTAAAGAGGTGCCTTGTGAAGCACCTGACCTGACCTGTGAATGGGCTCTGAAACAGCTTGTTTCAAATCAAAAGTGGATAAGATGTCCACCATGCGCACAGTACTGTAACTGGCTTGTCATAATGAAAGTTAAAGTCACCAACAATGACAACATTCCCTTGAAGGGTGGCTAACATATCACTAAATTCAGCATAGAACAGAGTATCCTTCAACTTGTTTGCTTTGCTGGGGGGTGGCCGATACACACAGAAGAAATGCACACTAACTGGAGTGTTCAGAGTCAACTGGATGACCTCAAAACTGTCATGGGCAAAAGTTCAAAGAGAAGGAAGTACCAACCACAACTGGAAAATGTTCTCTTACCAGCACTGCCACACCCCCTGCCCTCGTTGCACGAGGAAGAGATTTGAGACAGTAACCTGCAGGAGTTAAGTCCGCATGTTTCGATTCGTCACCATGAGTCTTAAGCCATGTCTCAGTCAGAAACATGATATCAACATTTTCATCACGGATGAACTCCACAATGTCAATGCGCTTGGATTTGTTCCCAACTGATTGTGCGTTAAATACACACATAGACAGACGGTCCCGTGGCGATGACTTGACACATTCTCATCGTTGATTGGTCAAAAACACTGCCCGAAACAGGTTTGTATTTTTTGCAATACTGCATGCGAGCCGTAAAAAAAAAATCCGCGCTTAAGATTGTACTGATGCAAAATGTAATCTTACTGATTTCAGCCAAAGTTTGTACTGATGGTTAAAAGTGAGGTAAACAGGTCTGCTTATGTCTACATCTTTGGTTGCTCAATGCTTTGCAGAGCAAACAGTATGGCTTGGAAATATCTCCAGAAAAGCGAGATCTCACGCCTGTGTCCACTCCTCAGACGGACTTCCATCCCCGCTTTTCCTCTGACAGTAATGTAAGTGTCTTTTTCCCCCAGTGATTTTACAATGCGGGTATCCTTCTGTCATTAACATATATGTAGAGACATGCTTGAAGATAAAAAGTGGTTTCAGTACAGTTACATGAGCTTTTGGCATCCTGATTCATTGGGGCGGGAATGCTCAATTAACAAATTGCCTGCTCCTGGTGGAATTGTTTTTCTGACAGTGTAGATGGTTGTAGATGCTTGATAAATACAGACCTAGTTGTCAGTTCTCTCTGACGTCCAAAGATCTTGCACAGCTAATGCTATGGAAGGGGCTGCAAGTTTGTAGTTGCTTTAAAAACCATCCTTTGCCATGACTTAGCATTGACCTTCCACCCTCCATGTGTATTTTGCTATTCTCACCTTGAAAACTATTACTGTGTGTGGCTTGCCTTGATTTAGCCATCACTTTTTATGTCACACTGATTTTCATTGCATGCATTGCATGTGTTCATAAATTGTTGCATGCTCATATTATTTTTTTCAAATTGCAATTGGCGTGTTACAATGCAGAAAAGTAATTTTGTCTTTCTTTTCCTATTCCAGCTGTCCTTCGTAAGCTGTCTTTCTTTTCTTTTTGCCTTTTTCATGATTTATTTGGGTTTATGTTAGTATCTCTGTTGTGTTACACTTTGACCATTTCCCCATGGGTTAGGGGTAGGAATTTACCCATTGCATCTCCCTAAGTATTTTGCAAGAGGCAAAGGGAAATTATGGCATGACTTGATTCTTATTCCAACCAACTCAGAGATTTCGTGAGGAATTCCCTTAAATGGCCTGCAAAGGCAGATAGGCCATACAACTCCACGTGTTCACCATACACTCTGACCAAATGGTCGACAATTGTTGTCCTTAGTTGTATGCAAACACTGGCTCCTTTTCAGCACAGGCATGGAAGAATATGCCCAACATTTCTATCTGTAGCAGTTTGTCCTCATTGCTGACTCAGTGCAAGATTTTTTGGTTTTGTTTGTGTTTTCAAGCCACAGAAAACTCATGCTAAGATGTAACTTGGTTGATTTGGGAAAAGAACCGTTTCAGACATAGATATTGTAAGTTGAGCAAACAATATATTGCTGTCCTACCAAGAACATAGTTAAATAGCAACATAACAACCATCAGCAGTAAGGCCCAAAAACCAAGGCACCATCAGCACATAGCACAGTGCTTTGTTCAGCATGCTTTCAGCCAGTGGAATGAACTTTTATGTGCATTAAACAGCACAATCATAGGAAAACACAATACTGCAAGGAATGTATGTATTCCTTGACTCACAGTTTTTTGAGTGGTGTTTATGAAATGATTTTATAGCATAGGGCTGCAGGGAATGGATGCAGGGGAGAGACAAATGCAAATTCAATGTTGGGTCTATGTAGAGGCCTTTTGTCCCCAACTTGGCTGTTCAACCCATCACTTTCACTTTTCATTCTCCTCCACTCACCCTCACATCCCCACCCCTCACATCCCCACCCCTCACGTCCCCACCCCTCACGTCCCCACCCTCACGTCCCCACCCCTCACATCCCCACCCCTCACATCCCCACCCCTCACATCCCCACCCCTCACATCCCCACCCCTCACATCCCCACCCCTCACATCCCCACCCCTCACATCCCCACCCCTCACATCCCCACCCCTCGCATCCCCACCCCTCGCATCCCCACCCCTCGCATCCCCACCCCTCGCATCCCCACCCCTCACATCCCCACCCCTCACATCCCCACCCCTCACATCCCCACCCCTCACATCTCCACCCCTGACATCCCTACCCCTCACATCCCCACCTCTCACATCCTCACCCCTCACATCCTCACCCCTCACATCCCCACCCCTCACATCCCCACCCCTCACATCTCCACCCCTTACATTCCCACCCCTCACATCTCCACCCCTCACACTCCCACCCCTCACACTCCCACCCCTCACACCTCCACCCCTCACACCCCCACCCCACACACCCCCACCCACACACCCCCACCCCACACACCCCCACCCCTCACATCCCCACCCCACACATCCCCATCCCTTACATTCCCACCCCTCCACATCTCCACTCCTCACACCCCCACCCCCACCCCCCCACCCCTTACATCCCCACCCCACACATCCCCATCCCTTACATTCCCACTCCTCACATCCCCACTCCATTAGGCCTGCCAAAACATACTGTGGCACCTCCACCCCCACCCCACCCCACCCCCCCCCAGCCTCACCACCACCACCCACACCCCACCCCCACTTCACTTTAATACTCTACTTTTAACTCTGTTTTGCATACTACACCCTAGCACTGAAGCAGTAGACTTTTATCCCAGGTTGTATTACTTTGCAGATGAATGAGTGTGTTAGCCATAGCTGAGCAAACCAAAACTACTTTAATATGCCCTGTTGGAGTTCCGTGGGCCAGGACTGTGAAATTGCACTGCATGCCCAATGACCACAGTCACTTTCCTTTGTCTGAAATTGAGTTTCTCTGCTATCATCTCATGTCATGGTAATTATAGGCTGTTGTAGAGAAGTGTGGTGGTGCTTTACGTCTGTATAATGTTGGTAAGATAAGGTGATTGACTACTGTATCCGGGCTCAAAGAAAATTGATACATTCTGTGTAAATGAAGTGTCCATGCTTTGGCATGGCATTGCAGAAACTGTTTGCTATGAGTGACAATTCGCAGCTTGTCCTTAAACACAAATGGCACAACTTTGGACTCGGGCTATTCATTGGTTGCTTTCTGTGCTGTGCCTATGCCCTTTTTGCTTTTGAAAGATTCAAGCAATGACCTCTCGATGCAAACTGAATTTGAATCGCTCTAGAGACTACTTATTTTGCATGAATACATATGCATTGTGCAGCTTTAGATATTCACTTGATTGAGCTAGCTTTTTATTGAGCATTTAGTTTGAAAAGAGGCATTTTCTAATGAAGAAAATCTGCTTTATTGCTTTTCAGTGTATTGATGATTTAGTAAGTTGTGTTCAAATTTGCCTTATTTAATGGCATTTATTACCATTCATGTGCTCACTAAATTGTGTTTTTGAGCATGCAGAGCTACATGTATTTTTTTCCTTTCGTTACTTATTGTTGAGACTTACAGAATAGCATGAATGGATTGCTTCAACCCGTGAGACACATCGGGTCCTATGTCACAATTGGAATTTTCAAATGCAGACATAGGACCCGATTTCTCGTTTTGTTGGTAACTATCCAGTATTAGCCAAACTGTTCTTTTATCTGTTTGCCTGAATGTCATTTACTTGTAAACCTCAATCCATGTATTGCTATACATGTATTACCTGAATGTCATTTACTTGTAAACCTCAATCCATGTATTGCTATACTTGTATTGAAATGCAGTTTGTTTTTATCTGTCATGAACTTGCAACAAACCTTTTAACTGCATGACATTTTCTTGCATGGATGGGACTTGCATGTATTGAGGATCAGTTAAGCCTAATGATTTTGACTTGTACTAAGCTGACTTTTTTGGGTTGTAATGGGGTCATTTCAACAACCGTTTTGCATGGAAAATTTGGCAACAACAACTGTCTCCGCTTACATTGCACTTAGTCCCTGATATCATTCAGCACATACTCCCGATGAACATTTTTGCGGTCTCAAATTTAGCATACAAGTCTTCACATCTGTGTAGTAACTGAGAAAATGATGTTGATGACAGCAAACATCAGTGGACTGTTCTGCTGGACACATGATTCAGATAAAAATGAAGATAAGTCACTCCATTGACAACAAATGGTTGTAGAAATGGTATTGATTTTTGTTTTGGGATGAGCAGGTTCGAGTTGTATGCACTCAGGCAGTTTGCTCTTATCTGGGTAGGATAAGGACTATCTGTACTACACTGTACTAACATTCAGGCATGCTCCATTCAATTTACTGGTCTTGTATTGGTGGAGTGTTTACAAAGGCTTGAGAGAGAGAGAGAGAGAATGTGTGTGTGCGCGCATGCGCACACGCTTGCGTGTGTAAGTATGTGTGTTTTCCTCTTTCCCACACCACTTTACTCTTCCCCTCCACTCCCCATGTACATTTCCATTACAGATGGACGTACGTACACCTTCCTCCTCAGGTTATAACAATGCTTCAGTGCACATCTGCTCTCAGACACTGTAGACTTGGATGTTTGTTCATGCCTGCATGTCTCATCCATATATATGTTTTTGGCCCAGGCTGACTTGGGTTTGAAGCCTGTCTGAGGTGTAGATACTTATCCTCTCCTGGCTTTTCAAAATGCCTCTGTGTTAGGAACATGCATATGTATGTCACAACAAGAGGGCATTTCTCATCTGTGCGTTTTGTCTCTCTTTGTGTGCAGATGTCAGTGGACAGCTTGCTTGACCTGACGTCAGACGGGAGGAAATCTTCAGCGCCATCCACCTGCACAGTCCAGACACCACCCTTCATCTCGCAGTCTCTCATCCCCAGTGTAGGTCTCTCTTGCAGCTAGACATTTTGAACTGGTCAGTCCTGGCTATTTTGTCAGATAAATATCATATCGAGGAAGTCTCTTGTGATGTGAAACTTCATTGATTAGATTGATTGGGAAAAAAAGAGTTCATGCTATGCATCTCACTAATGTACACAGCTACAGGATGTATTACTTGAAAAGATCCTTTGCTTCCAATACACTTTCTGCTGCAGTCTGGATGACGCGACCATTTTGCTTTGTTGCTGACAGGGTGATGAGCTGTCCCTTGGCTCCCTGATAGACTCCAAGAAGGCAGGAGTGGCAGAGTCCAAGCCAGACTCGCCTGTCAACTTCCTGCTGACTGAGGACTCTCTTGTGCAGAAGCTTGAGGTAGTGTATTCCTCTGGAAGTTGGGGCTCTAGTTCCCTGGCGGGTGGAATAGCTTGCTCACATGGCTGGCTGCCTTTGGTGGCAGCATGCAAAGCAGCTTGGAATGGAGAGGCGCATCCTCAAGCAGGGAGCTAGGGCAAACCAAAACAAGCTGTGGTTAAGGTAACATGGCAAAACGAAAATAGAGTCAGTAGGTCAGTCTGAGCTTTTTTTCTCTCCTGCTCCCTTCTAAGAAGAGGCCAGAGTAAACATAAGCCAAACTTATTTGACTAAAAACACTTTTTAAAACTCAAATAGTGAATTCCCTGAGTGCTCATAGGGCAGTGAAGATGGTGAATTCCCTGAGTGCTCATAGGGCAGTGAAGATGGTGAAGATGAAGAAGGCAGTTCATTGTTCACCATCAATTTCTTCTCTTTTTTAATACTCATTTTTTTATGAATGAAAAAAGTTTAGGGTTGGCAGAGAAAATGTGGGTAGGTTGGGTTACCGTAACCACAGCTATATTTTGTGTGTGGCCTACACCCAAATTGCCCCTCGCCACCTTTGAAGCCAGTGATGGTACATACAGTACACTGTAGTGCAGCTAGGGCTGGGTTTGGCTGTGAGCCAGCATTCAGGCAGAAATACTCCCCAGGGAGTGGAGATGTGGCTAGTACCTGATTGTGTGCATCTTGTTAGTTGTCTGTCACTGTGTTTTTCATCTAGTGCCAGTACAGAATTGATCTAGTGGCCACTGCTGCTAATTACCTCGGCCAAGGAGGTGATGTTTTACCCTCGGTTTTTCAGTTAACTAGTTATTCAGCAAAATAACTCCAAAAGTTCAACATGGAACCTGATGAAATTTGGTGGAAGGTGAGGGTTTCACCCCCAAAAATCCATCACATTTTGGAGGTTGTCTAATATCTTGTTTGGGAATCGCAACCAAAAAGAGAATGATTTCTGTTATGTAGTTTAGGAATTGGAAGCATAAAGAGAGATTTTATTGCACATCACAAAATTGATGCTGTCAAACTATTGGTGACACATGCGGATGAGTTCTGCACTCAGATATCACTTTAGCCAATAAAACGAACTAAACTTCTCTAAAGTTAGGCTTGGCTAGCAGAACATGCTGCCTTTGTTAGTAATACAGGCCACGGAAGAGAAATGTTGGCTTCTATGTGGAGATTTGTGCTCTCAGTGCTCTAGTTGTGAAATGCTTGTGTGCCTGTCATGTTAGCATAGGGTGCCCAGGGATGCAGATCCGGTAATGCTTGTGTGCCTGTCATGTTGGCATAGGGTGCCCAGGGAGGCAGATCCGGTAGAAAAGTATTTGCTCAGTGGCAAAACAGAGTGTAAGAGTTGTGTAACAAAATGATGCCGACATGTCATCAACAATATTGCGTGGTGGGTCCTGTGGTAAGGAACAGTCATTGCACAGCAGTTCATCAGACATTGTGCATGTTCCATCTCTCTCATCCCATCTAAAATGATGGACTAAGACTTGATGATGATGGGAATCAATGTTTCCTCTTATTCTCATTCTCAACCCCCACCCCCACCCCCACTCCCCCAAGTATGACATCATGCAAATTTTGTGGGAGGGTCCACAGCGTCAACTTACTCAACCAAATATAGATAAATACAGAGCACAGTGAGACATAAACGAAGAGAGTAACTTTGCCACAAATGCATCATTTTGGATAATCTCTTGTTCCTTTTCCTCATTGTCCTCCTTGCTGTCCTCCTCATTGTCCTCCTCATTGTCCTCATCCACGTTGCTCCTCCTTCCTCCTCCTCGCTCCTCCTCCTCCTCCTTCCTCCTCCTCCTTCCTCCTCCTCCTCGCTCCTCCTCCTCCTTTCTCCTCCTCCTTGATCCTCCTCCTCTTTTATCCTCCTCCTCCTTCCTCCTCCTCCCTGCTCCTCCTCCTTGATCCTCCTCTTCGCTCCTCCTCCTTGCTCCTCCTCCTCCTCCTTCTCCTCCTCCTCCTCCTCCTCCTCCTCCTCCTCCTCCTTGCTCCTCCTCCTCCCTGCTCCTCCTCCTCCTTGCTCCTCCTCCTCCCTGCTCCTCCTCTCCTCCTCCTCCTCCTTCTCCTCCTCCTCCTCGCTCCTCCTCCTTGCTCCTCCTCCTCCTCCTTGCTCCTCCTCCTCCTCCTTGCTCCTCCTCCTTGCTCCTCCTCCTCCTCCTCCTCCTTGCTCCTCCTCCTCCCTGCTCCTCCTCTTCGCTCCTCCTCTTCGCTCTTTCTCTTCGCTCCTTCTTCTCCTCCTTGCTCCTCCTCCTTCTTCCTTGCTCCTCCTCCTTCCTCCTTGCTCCTCCTCCTCCTTGCTCCTCTTCCTTCTTCCTTGCTCCTCCTCCTTCCTCCTTGCTCCTCCTCCTTCCTCCTTGCTCCTCCTCCCTCCTCCTTGCTCCTCCTCCCTCCTCCTTGTTCCTCCTCCTTCCTCCTCTTCCTCCTCTACCTCCTTCTCCTCCTCTACCTCCTCCTCCTCCTTTACCTCCTCCTCTACCTCCTCCTCCTCTTCCTCCTCCCTCCCTCCCTCCCTCCCTCCCCTTCCATCATCAGTAGTGTTGTTGTTGATGTTGTCATCGACATTGTTGTCATCAGTGCTTATGAGTTGACTTTGCCATTGCAGGGTGCATCAGAGTTCCTGACTGAAACCCTGTATGGAGTTCAGGTGAAGAAGGAGCCAGGGAGGGCAGGCTGCTCTGCAGCCACAGATCTGCTCCAGCCTTCGTACTTCAGTGAAATGTCACAGGATGCCATTGTCAACAAACTAGATGTAAGCATTGGCACAGCTTTGGAACTGATCTCTTGGACTGAGCCTGTTGTATCAATATCACACACACACACACACACACACACACACACACACACACACACACACACACACACACACACACACACACACACACACACACACAGACAGACAGCCAGACATGGACAGAGAGAGAGAGAGAGAGAGAGAGAGAGAGAGAGAGAGAGAGAGAGAGAGAGAGAGAGAGTGAGAGCCCCTGAATAATATAGGCTATGTTTAAACAAATCAATCCTAGGTTGTGGTATTATGAAGTTATGTACACGAATATTTTAATGTTGGAATAAGTTTATCAAATAATCAGGCACATCATAATCATTAATTCGAGAGAGAGAGACAGACAGACAGACAGACAGACAGACAGACAGACAGACAGACAGACAGACAGACAGACAGACAGACAGACAGAGAGAGAGAGAGAGAGAGAGAGAGCAGCTCCATTTCCCCCTCAGGCCCCAAAACCCCAAGGGTTCCAGCTGAAGTAGATGTAACTGATATAGATAGGTTTGTGTGTGTGTGTGTGTGTGTGTGTGTCTGTGCTTTTTGTAGCAGGTCATTCTGACAGGTGTAAAGGAGGACTCTCCTTTCCTTCCAGTGTCATGGGTTTCCTGTTGACTGAAACTCCGTTCCTTTTCTTTCCTTTGCATAGGTGGATTCCACGCTGCAGGTGATTCTCAATGAGAACAGCCTAGACTATGTGGCCAAGTTTGAGCCACTCACTGCCAACTTAGAAGAAACTATCGAAAACTCACAGTCTCTGGACAAAATGCCCACTTCAAGGGACAAGACTTGAGTTTGTGTGGTTGATGTGTTCAATTTGTGATGAACTATTATCTAGTACCTATTTATTGATCAAGCTGTCACCAAAAGATGTGATGTCCGATCTCGTGATGGAACAGTTTTAAAGGCATTGGTTTGAACCTTAGGAGAAGAAGGCAGCCACAAGTTGGATGACTGAGTCTGATATTATACACACACACACACACACACACACACACACACACACACACTCACACTCTACACAGAACCTCAGACACCTGTCAATTACACATGCACGTACTCGGAGAGAAAGCTTGAACAGCTCTGTCAATTTCACATGCATGCACACTAGCATTTACACATATACATCAATCATACACATACACACACAAATGTGCCCGCATGCACACTGAAAAGCTTTAACATGTAATATCATGCACATGCACACACACACATGCATGCTCTCTCTCACTCATGCACATATTGACATGCAAGCCCCACAAGTTCAATATCACACACCCATCCCTCACTACTGCACTCTTGCCCTTCAAACTCTCATCTCCCCCCCACCCACCCCCACCCCCCACCTCCCACCCCCTACCTTGTACTTCATATCTGCAGTGTCATTTTGTGCTACTGCTATTTGATCCTGTCTTCTGGGAATGTGTGAGCTTAGGAAAGTGATATATTTATGCACACTGAGCAGGAGCTGCCATCTTGCTGGCGCAGGGAGACAGCCGGTCCTTGCCACTGTGTATCTGCATGAAGAAGAAGCATTCTCATAGTGCATGTGACAGAGCAGCAGTTTAGCTGCATTTCTGTGGGGCAGTTGATGGTGGGATGTGTGGTAGGAATGTTGAGGGATTGGACACTCAATGAGTGAAACAGAAGGGGTTTTCACTTCCTGGGAGATCACCTTGGGAGTTGGGGTCCCTGTGTGAGTTGAAGGTTAGAGCAAACCCCAGCACCTCCCTACAAGACTTGCATTGGGCAGATTGCTGAGGGAATAGACTCTTGAATTGATCATGTCTCAACGTACACTAGTAATCTGTGTATCCAATGGCCTTATCATAAAGCCTATGAAGAACGACGGGCCGTCAAGTCTCATCCATCCATCCAACCATCCTGAAGAAGTGGAAACTGAAGTAACCATGAAAGTATTCTATTACAAAGCTAGGGTGCATGTCTGCCACATTCTTGCTTGTTTCCTTTTTCTACCAGGCAGTTCCATTTTTCACATTTGTATTGTGTGTTGTGTTGCTGATGGTGTTGTGTGCCAGTTTACATTCTGCAGAATTTTGTTTGAATCTTCATTTCAAAGCTCACCCTGTGGGTTCGAGGTAGGAATTGACCCACCACGTCTCCCTACGCTATTCGTAAGAGGCGAGTAAATAGGGACACCGTTACTTGATTTGCGTTTGCTCTAAACTGTTCTTGTGATTTTCATGCTAAATGGCCTTACATAGCCACAAAGGCTGATATGCCGTAAAACGCTATCCATCCATCCATCATTTCAAAGCTGACTACTAACTCAGTATTGGCATATGCTTGTTAAGATTTCTGTGTTGACCTTTTTTAAATGTTGACTATTTTTCTTTTAATGTTGTGTCACATCTGAATGCAGTTTGTCAGACATGTTAAACTGGATTCTGACAGTACATGAATAGAATATAGTGGGAGGTATTGATCAGTAGAAGCAAATGATAGTCATTTCATCCTCTTGCATTCCAGCACCTTCAAATGATATTTATTTCTAGTGGGAGTGGTCATTTACAGGAAAAGGTTGAAACCACGTGGTGGTGTAATTGAATTCATTTTTGGGATTAACTTTTGGGAAGCTTTATCAGAACGAAAGACCTCTCCTGCTTCACCAAACAGCCATCTTTGATCACAGGTCCTGATTTTAATCAACTGGTTTCATTACAATGCATGGAAACAACATTGATTGCTGCAGTAGCCATTGATACAGTGGTAACAAAACGCAGAGTGTTTTATGATGCTTGTAGTCCAAGTCGGCTTTGCCTCCCCCACCCCTCAATCACCAGGATTTGGTGTCCGTCAGCTGTCCTGTAACTTCATAGCTGCCTTTGCATCCCATGACTGATGCAGTCAACAGATACTTCAGTAGCTTGATCCTCTTGTTGCGAAGTTGGTATGCAGTTCTTAAATCACCCATATAATCCAAACCCCACTGGGAGTGTAAGGACAGGCTGGCTAGAACATGTGGTGTGTTTGCTATGCCATAGTGACACCAGCTTTTATACTTTGCTTCTCTCTCTCTCTCTCTCTCTCTCTCTCTCTCTCTCTCTCTCTCTCCACCCCTCCCTCCCTCCCTCCCTCCCTCCCTTCCCCCTGAGGGTTCAGGGTAAGAATTGACCCACCGCGTCTCCCTATGCGATTCGTAAGAGGCGAATAACTAGGGACACAGTGACTTGATTAGCGTTTACTTTAAACTGTTCTAGTGATTTTTGTGCTAAATGGCCTTACATATCCTACAAGGCTGATAGGCTGTAAAACACTGTCCCTCCCTCCCTCCCTGCCTCCCTCCTTCCCTACCTCCTTCCTTTCTTCCCTCTCTCTCTGAGCTAGTAGCTACATGATCCATTTGGAACATTGATTGCTCACACATGTGCCACTCTGTTAACAAGAAGTGTGTCCCATTCTATGCCCCAGCCTTCCTCCTCCTGTGGCCTGACCAGAGGAGCTGGCTCCATGGCACTCACTTGCCACTTTTATCCTTATATCTCATTCTCTTTCACACCATAGATCAGTGGTGGTGATATTGCAGACTTGAAAGTGTCTAGTGAAGGATGGCGCCTGACAGAAATGGTCAAAGGATGCCATGGATGTCGCACAAGAAAGCACCTATTTGCATCGACTGTTTCATGCATGTCACAATCAGTGATGCCCATCTTGCTGTACAAGACAATAGAGCTGTCAAGTGTCAATGTTCTTCTTTCTCTCTGGCTTGCTTGCACCAGCTTGGCATTCACTCTCAGTTGCTCCTGTATGGAAAGAGGAAGTAGGAAAATGCCACCTAGGCCAGTCTTTAGTTTCTCTTCTTGTGACTGTCAGTATTTTCCTAGGGCAAAACAGAACCAATAATATTGCATTCAGAAGGACATAGTTATATAATGTGGTGAGAGTTTGTGTGTGTGTGTGTGTGTGTGTGTGTGTGCGTGTGTGTGCTGCTCATGTATGCATGCTTGTGTGTGTATAAAAGCTGATCCTATCGGGTACACACAGCTAGTGACCATTGTGATGCTCATACAGTCCAGTTGTAATTGAAAATGCCTGCATGGCAAGTGGCATTGCATGAAGTGGTGCTGGCTAGCCATTTAGCATGGTGCAGAACATGATCTCCTCACTCTTTTTGTTTTAATATCTGATTTCCTCACCAGTGCTGGGCAGTAACTGTCTGAGCACTGTAGATTGTCTCGCCCTGAGCTCAACTTTGCTCTGTCAGACCAGCATTATTGGGTTTATTCTACCTGCATGAATTAAGAGTTGGATTTGGTCTCATAGCGCTTGACAATAAATGAGTATTATCCCAGTATATATTGTCATGCTGTGGTATTTTTGGAAACCAGATGCCACCTTTTCAACTACTACTATGAGGAGGCCATATGTGACCAGCCACGACAAAACCAGTGCTAAGTCAATTTTTGGACAAAATAGGGTTTTAATATTTTTGAATTCTGCATTCATTTCTGGTTGTTTTGATATAAGAATGAACAGTGTGAGTTAATTAGAATAGGAGTTACAGGCATTTCAAGTTGGGTACTGAAGCAGCGGTCATTTTGAAAAAACGGTCTCAGAAGATTTACCCTCATCAGACATTAAACACCTTAGCAACGGTATTTCAAACTCCGTTTCCAAAAATAGCTGACCTTAATTTTCTTCGACCTCCACAGAGCGGGAACGCCAAGAGAGCGGCCTTTCTAACGGTATATAACATGAAGATGTTCTGCAATGGTTTAGGTGTGTTTATTGCGGCTAAAATGAGGCAATTAACGCTAATTACAGGGAGCTTTTGAAACAATACATAACACAAAAATCTTTATTTTACCATCAAAATATAATTCTTCGAAATGTTTCCTTTGCTGGCATGATAGTTTGAACCATGTAGAATCTATTTTTATCAAAAAGTGAAAATCACCCAGATTGACCCTCCCTGCCTTTTTTCAGACTTAGCGCAAAATAGGGCCGCGCAACTTAGCACTGGTTTTGTCGTGGCTGGTCACATATATGCATGACATATTTGAGTTTATATGTCATAGGTGGAAACAGACCAGTTATCAAGTATTACATGGTTTGGAGGAAGAATTGATCCAGCTCCATGATAACTGTTTACTTTTCCTAATGTTTAATTATCTCCCTTTTTGACTCACATGCGAAGCAAAAGTGAGTCTATGTACTCACCCGTGTCGTCCGTCCGGGCATCCTGTCGTCCGTAAAAAAACTTTAACGTTGGATTTTTCTCTGAGACTATTAAGTCTATCAACACCCAATTTGGCATGATGGTGTATGATGACAAGGCGTCACAAAACATACATAGTGACTTGACCTTGCTTCAAGGTCAAGGTCGCAGGGGCTGTAAATGTTGTCTAAAAAACAGCAATTTTTCACATTTTCCCAATTTTCTCTGAAGTTTTTGAGATTGGATACCTGACCTATATATGGTACATAGGGCAAAGTAATCCCTATCTTTTGATACCAGATTGATTGACCTTGCTTCAAGGCCAAGGTCACATGAGCTCTTTAAAGTTGGATTGTATATACATATTTTGAAGTGACCTTGACCCTGAACAATGGAAGATAACTCTTCCAAACTTCATAACATTGTAGTACACATGTTATACTTTCATATTAGGTCACCCCTGTCGTCCGTCCGGGCGTCCATAAAAAACTTTAACGTTGGATTTTTCTCGGAGACTATTAAGTCTATCAACACCCAATTTGGCATGATGGTGTATGATGACAAGGCGTCAAAAAACATACATAGTGACTTGACCTTGCTTCAAGTTCAAGGTCGCAGGGGCCGTAAATGTTGTCTAAAAAACAGCCATTTTTCACATCCTCTCAGCATGTGAGTCGTGTGGGCTTTGCCCTTCTTGTTTAGTTATATCATGGCAGTGGGTTTTATGATCATGCAATGAACATTCAAATTATTTTGATTCATGTCTAATGGTGCAGTTGTTGCCTTTATGAAGCTATATTATAATGTATTGCATTACATTATAATGTGTCATCAGTATCATGCAAACAGGGCTCGTGGCTTCTGCATGTTGTTCCTTTGACATGGTAGATAGATACAATCGTCTTTTATCTTATGTCCTCTATAATTTTTTTACATATTTAAGTAAGATGATTTTGAATTTTTTATGACTTAAATTCTAAACAATCTAATAAAATATCTGCTTATTTTCAAAGCACTGAACTTTAATGATATTAGATTTGTTTTTCTAAAGAGTAACGTGAAGGTGGTTTTGTGTGTGTGTCCATTGTTAGAGGGTTTTTTCCTCTCTTATTTCCTTCTCTTTCTTTCTCTAATCACACAATCTTACCATTCAGATGTTAAGGAGTCGCCCTGAAACAAATTGACATTCACCTCTTTTCTTGTTGGCTTGTTTTGGTCCTCTACTCTTCCCTGGACTCTCCCAAGGACTGTGGCAAAACTGCTCTCTGTTTTTAGAAGTCACGTGTGCTTTGACATTTTCAAGGTAAACCCTGCCATGTGTTAAGAAAGGATGGCAGTCACTGTCTATGTGAATGCATGGAATTCTGCTGCAGGTGTCGGGCTCATACCCTCTGCATGAGTTAGAGTAGCGGTATTGTTTGTCAGCAGACGTCTGAAAAGGTTGCTGAACTAAAATCTTTACAAAGATGCACCAAACATTGTCATGTTGGACAATTTTTGTCACTGCCATCTTGGAAGCATAAACTGTGACCAACTTGCTTTGACAGCATTAGTTGTAGAAATAATTTAGCTATAGACCATTTGGCTCACACCACACTTGGATCTACTGGCTGTACTGTTGGGGGGTAGTCATTCCCTGCAGCACTGATTTACAGATGGCACCTTTTGCAGTCTGTTTTGAGTAAGTACCTGCTGTTGTATTTCAGGAGTACATGTAGCAGTTGCTCTACCGTTTAGTGGTATATATCTATTTCTAAACTGTTTGTAATATATACTTATGCAATACCATTTTGCAGTAGACATCTGTCATTGCATTGTTGCCTTTTAAAGTCTGTCGCTATACTGTTGAACAAAAGACTGCTGTTACTGTACTATCTGACAGTAGGTACATGGCTAAGCTGTTAGCAGATAATGCTAGTCTTTACACCACAAATATCCCTGATATACCGCTCTTCCTTTGTTGACATTTTGAATAGTATTCAAGACAGTGTATACAATATGGTATCTGTTACTGTATACTTCATTACTATTAGCAGACGTTTGTTGCTATGATGTCAGGCCATAGATCGACTTGTCTCTGTAGTTTAGCAGCTGATATACAGTGTGTGTTATTCATATATACAAACCAGTAGCATTGTCACTATAGGGTAGATGCCGCTAGTCAGAGGATGGGAGCATTTGTGTCTTCAGGTAGGTGTAGAGCTCTCACTTTCATGGAGGTAAATTTGCAGGCACATGCAGTTTTGCAGTTTCATCAAAGCTCATACAGCAGATTTGAGCCAAAGCAATGACAGCCGAAAGTTGATGGAGCAAGAAGAATTGTATACAATACGTTTGAAATGAAAATGTGAAAGCCCCAATCCATTACTTGATCGTTGATGTGTAATATTTTTCATTGAATCTTATACTTAGTGGCATATATCTACAGCAGTACCAGCATTCCTGCAAGATGAAGAATGGAAGAATTTTGAACTTGGCTAGTCCTTCATTGCTTCTGGAACAGGAGCATTGCACTGGACAGAGAAGTTTCTACTGTCGATGCTCACACAACTCAATTTTTGTGTAAAGAGGCATGCATGAAGATGGCAGCCAAAGAAAATTGGGGGGGGGGGGGGAGCTCTGTATAGGAAGAGGAACACAACTGATTTAAACTACCATGTACGACTTGCATGGAATCGTAGAGGTCCTTGTGTGAACTTCTCTTTTGCTTGTGTTTCACTTTCAAATTGATGGAGTTGTTAACGCTGCATCAAATAGTTCATGCTCTTGACAATGCTGTGCATTGTAGCCAGTGATAATGGGAACTCAACAGTTCATTCATTCATTCATTACTGAAATGTACACATTGTGATAGTATTATCCTGTTTTCATGTCATCAGAGGTTGGTGCTCTATTCCCTGTGTTAGCAGTTTTGCATCATGTGGCTATTTCTGTAAATGAAGAAGGGACTTTTGTAGATTTCATCTGTTACATCAATCATTCTAGCCATGCATACACTGTTGGCATTCTTGCCGAGTCTAGCTTTGTTTGTACTCATTGTAGCTCTCGCATCCATGCAGTGTTGTTGCGTCCCTGTCCCAATAATGCTCCCGTACCTTCAGATCAGGTGTTGGCGTTCAAATTGTTCCCACATTCGCTAAGACACATGATAAGAGGAAACTCTTTTTCTTTCATACCAGTGATAAAGAAGTATTTACCTGGTCGATTTGTGCAAGACATGCCATTAAAATCAGTGTTCTGATAAAAGTATTGTGTACTTGTTGTGATTGTTTGGAAGTTTTCCCAGTAAGCCATATGAAAAGGTGGTTATACACGTAGTTTCCGTAGGTAAAAGAGAACAAAAGCTGAACCACTGATTTCAAGCAAGCGGGAGGCAAAGAGGAAGAAGGAAAAGTTGGAAACTTCAACTATGCAGACGCAAACGTCTTGGAAACTAGGTAAACAGGTCGCGGGCGCGCGCGCGCGTCGGAAAAAAGATAACCGGAATATGCGGCGACTAGCTGATAGTTCCCGGACAAGATTCGAGGACACGCATACCCACACGCTCGCACACACGCGCGCCTGCACAGAGTAGTGAGAAAGGGCGAAACTAGACGGTTCCTATGACTAAACTGCGTGGTCAGACATGGAGGAAAGAGGAAAGAACATTATCATGACACGGAATCCGTTAAAGTGGCTGATAGTTGCCACGCTGCATCCATATTCCACTTCCACCATCCCTTGCCCCATTCAAACGTACATCTATCCCCGACGCATACCCCCCCCCCCCCCCCCCCCCCCCCCCTTTACCCAACCCACGCACTCACAAGCCCACCCACCCCCTATAACGCTTTTCGTTTTCAGTAATTTAGTGTTTTTACTTTTTTACAACGTGTGGGAACAGATGTCTTGAGTTGTACGACACGCTTCCAAGTCATTGACCACGAGTTACTGAGGGTCCACACGGTTTATTTTGAGTGTTTGGCATTTTCTTATTGTATGACCATATTTGCATTGTAATAGCCTCTGAAATACTCGGCGAGAATGAATTTTCCAAGCATTTATCTTGGTTCAAGCATAGACTTGACACAGTTCAAATGCCTTGGTCCAAATCATTCTGAACACGGAGATTCTAGTCTCAGCCACGCTGAATGGGTCCAAATTAATTAATGTGCATTTTCATAACACTCTTATAGCAACTCCAATAAAAACGGAATGAATACTGGAAATCTGGGCATCCGTCACATTGTAGGAATATCATAGTACAACTTCCCATTGTTAACCTATGCGGTTTTATCTGCGTTAAATTAGAGAAAGGGTTTTATTCAAATGTAGACTGGTGCTTACAAGACACGCTGAGGCTGAATTTGTTCATGAAATTGTCGCCCTGTGGGTTCGGGGTAAGAATTGACCCACTGCGTCTCCCTACCCGATTCGTAAGAGGCGAATAACTATAGGGACACCGTGACTTGATTAGCGTTTACTCCAAACTGTTCTAAGGATTTTCGTGCTTAATGGTCTTACATAGCCTACAAAGGTTGATAGGCCGAAAAACACCAACCAACCAATCAACCAACCAACCCTGAATGTGAATTTTAGCAATGCAATTCCATTAGACTCTCTTTTCTACGGTTGCCTTTGCATGCGCCAATTAACATGTCTTTGTTTATGCCTATTTGCTTACTTGTGTCTTTTTCATGACCTTTTACTAGTAATACAATGACTGCTGTTTCGTTGTGTATGGACTGGAAAGTATTTTCTGCGGATTTTGACACAAGATCCACTTTTGGAAAATAATGTACTGTTGCTAAAGTATTAATTAATGATGCTTTGTTCACTTTTCGTAAAATTGTCCCGAGTGAGTTTCTAAAATAATTGTCGTGTTGGTCAATGTATCCCCAGAGAGTATAATGCCTTATACTAGCTTTGATACCGGGTATTATCCAGGGAAAATTTCTCTTCGACAGTCTTGAAAGGCGAGGGGGTAAAACGAGTCAGGTCCCATAATAGTTATCACTGTGTAGAGTTTTCCTTGTACTTGTATAATGAACAGCAGCTACCCGGCTACGGTGCGACTGGCCGATAGGGAGAGGATGTTCCTACTTCCTTCAAAACGCTGATTGTGAGGACAAATATAAATCCTACTCACACGAAAAGAAACCACATTTGAGCGAGAATTTGGAGCTGTTTGGACAGTAAGTTCTATAAACCGTGCCTTGGCCATTGTTGATGTGTTTCTCTGCTGTAAATAGTCTGTTTGGGATGAGAACCTTGTCTTCTTGTTTGATCATCTAACTTTACCTCATCACTATTAATTCACTGCGCCGTGGCGAGGAAGCATAGCATTTTTGCCAAAACTGCATTAGAGATTAAGCTTGTTATACGTTCAAAAATCTCATTCCCACTTTGTCATTTCTATTGCTTTAGCGTAGTCTTTTCATAACCAGTATTTTTTTCTTTCTTTTTCCCCCCTGAGGTGTTTTGAGTCATGCCTTTTGTTGTGGGGGGAGAGAATCTCAAACGTTGATGCCTTATGTTGTAAAGGTAATGTGAAATGCCCGCGGAAGGTTCGAGAACTTGCCCTGTCCTTGCACAAATCAGACTGGACCGAGACAAACAGTTTCTAGTGACGATGACGTAATGAAGAAAGTGACATAGGACAGCGACAAGGACAGTTAGAGAAAAGTGGCATCAAGAAAAGAAGCCAAGAACGAGGATTTAACCGAAAAGCACTCAACATGGCGTTTCGAATCCCTTGGCGTGTTATCACTGGGCGAGTAGAGGTTACTGGAAGCTAAGAGCGCTTGGGAGGCTGTTGGAGCCGTAGTGAGGCGCAGCCTGAGCGGCACGAGTGACCGCTGTGGGTACACGAGTGACTGCTGGAAGCGCTGACAAGTCCGAGAATTAAATTCCTGTAAGAAAACTCACGCCGAAGTCCTGCTTCTACTTTCCTGGCGCAAGCTGGGACGGACCTTAAGTAGCAAACCACCTACACGCAACACCTTACTTAAAAGTTGCGAACAGCAAGTATGGGGAAATACTGCTATTGTCCACCAATCCGCGTAGATTGACGTCCATCAAGATAGGAGATGTACGTACGACTACGAGCGTGATTGTATGTTGATAACAGCTGTCTGGAGCGATGCCCCCGTGGGTTGGGGGTCAGAATAGACCCACCGCGCCCCCCTATGACATTCGTGAGAGGCGAAGGACTGGGGACAACGTGACTTGACTTGCTCTTCCTCACACCAGCTCTATTGATTTTGGTGTTTAACGGCCCTACATAGCCTGCACCGGCTGAGGGGCCGTAAAGCTTCATCCACCCATTCCTGCATCCATCCATCCATCCCTGTATTCATCCATCTATTCATTCATCCCTCCTTCCATCCATCCATCCTTCCATCCATCCATCCATCCATCTATTCATTCATCCCTCCTTCCATCCATCCCTCCTTCCATCCATCCATCCACCCATCCATCTATCCATCCATGCATCATCCCTTCCTTTTTACCTTTCATCCATCCATTCTTCATCCTTCCTTCCATTCATCCATCTTCCTTCCTTCCATTCTTCCTTCCATCCTTTCTTCCATCCATCCTGTCTGGAGCGATATTTAACGTTCCTTTGTGACGTAGGCTATTTTCCTTTTAATGTGTAATCTGTGATGGCCTGCAATACAAAGTTAGTCATGAGCCCTTCCGGAGCACGAAATGAAAAAAAATATGGCTACAATTAACGCTTTCCTCATCATAAAACTAAAAGCACTTGCCAACCTACCGGTATGTACGAGATGGTAAAGCAGAAAAAGAGTAGAACTTTCGCGTCACGACACAACATTTTACACTTCATTGCGCATCATAGGCCTTTACTTCACTTAGTTAGACATGTGTTTAACTCATTTGTCCTTACCATTCGATCATAAATCTCATCAAAGACACTACTATCCATTAGATAATTATTGTCTTCGACCTCATACAGTACGGTTTTCCTTATTATGTCAACGCTAATCATGTACGTGTTGAAATATTTGCTTGTCTTTGTAATTCGATCACAAATCATTTACGAATATCCGTTTCAGGTCAACAATAACCATGTTCTGCTTGGTCTGCCCTGCGCTGTTTCTGTCTTGGATTTCCTTCGTGTCTGTCGTCTCTGGCGCCCAGACGCCATGTCCCGCGCATGCGTGCGTCTGCCTCAACAGCGATACGGAAGCGCGCTGCGACGGGGGAGGAAAGTTGTCTGAGTTGCCCCCCTTGCCAGAAAACACCACCAGCGTCACTGCGCTACGTTTCAATTTTTCTCGCCTGACACAGAAATCATTCGGCAAACTCGGCTTAAAGAAATTAAAGAAGTTACACTTGGAGGGCTGTAAGATGAATGTGATAGAGAAGGATGCATTCTCAGAGATGAAAGTGTTGTCTTTTTTGGCCATAGGCAACGCTAACTTTTCTACCAATACACTGACGGCTGCCTTGTCTGGACTGGAAACCAAGTCGCTGGTCGAGCTCTGGTTATACAAACTTGGATTAGGGGACCTGAACCCAAACGTATTCAGTGGTTCGAGCCTCGGCAGTGTCCAGGTGCTGAACGTTTCGGATAACCTGTTGAGGGAGTGGACATACAAGACCGTGTCGAAGATGCACTCTCTACGAGTTCTGAACGCTTCCAATAGCCCCATCACCGACTGGAAAGAAGTTGGGCACCCCACTTTGGAAAAAGTGTATTTTGTCTCAACGCGACTGAAAGAACTTCCGTCCTTCTGCGACAAGGAAAAATCTCTCTTCCCAAAACTGCAGGTCCTCGATTTGGAAGACAACTTGATAAGAACTGTGTCGACAAAAACGTTCAGTTGCTTGAGCGCTTTGGAAAGTTTGAACATATCTCGCAACCCCTTCGATAGACTTCCAAACAAAACATTTACTGGTTTGCAAAAGCTCACGTCCCTCACTTTGGATTTTAACAATATTTCCTTTTTCGAGGCTGCAGCTTTCAACAGCACATCCATTCGTGTAATATCGTTAGTATCGGTATCCCTCTGGTCGCGAAGAACTTTCGAAAGCTTGACCCTGTTCGAACACTGTCCCAGTCTGGTCTGGTTTACACTCTGTTTCACCAAGCTGGATCTAACCAGGGCCGAGGTCCGACAGCTTTTGCTGGGATTGAAAAACGTAAGAATCCTAATTGTCTGCTACTCGGAACTGGGAGCCCTACCGAGTGACACTTTCCAGCATTTCCCACAACTGCAGAAGCTGGTGATACCCAACAACGACATCGTCTCCTGGCCGACTGACGTCTTTTGTAATGTCCGTCCACTTCAGAGGCTGATGTTCAGCAACAATTCGATCCAAGTCATTACAGAGGAGAGCTTGCCTACGCTACTGCGATCTGGGCTGGAATACGTCGACGTTTCTGGAAACCCCTTCACCTGCAATGCCTCACTGACGTGAGTATCTGCTTCCGCCCTTAGGATTATAACGTCAAAAGGACGACATAGTTACGACTGAATGACGTTGCGAACCATAGACCTACGCTGCAGCATCATACAGGTGTGACGATATCGAAAAGCGTCCTGTATTTCCCGGTAGCAATTCGTAGTCTCCACATTTGAAAACCATTGACAACAGGTGCTCATCAGTTGTTCAGTGGATAACGACATGGCCAATTTGCCTTCTAAAATAAACCAATGACAACAATGAAAACGACAATGATGGCGACGACGAAGACAATGATGTTCTCTGTTAGTATTCAAATGTACTATGGCAATTTGTTGAGATACTTTTACCTGATATCCATGGTGCAGCATCCTAAGAGTGACTGAGCTACGTAGACCATAGGAGACTACGTATTGTTCCCCGGCCGCCGATTAGTCAGGAGATACATGTAACTCTTGGCTTCGCCACCCCCACCCCCCTCCCCCCTACCCCTCCCCCCACCATCTTTCTGCTTGTTTAAAAGAGTTTTTTAAATGAGTTATCTTCATTTTTCCCAATCAAAATCTGCATGCATGTCGTAAATCAACAGTAAACAAAGAAACTGCCAGAGCTAATACAACAGCAGAGATTTAACCATCTCCTTTCACGACATTTTCTCATTGTCTACTGCGAGCTCTCGAGTTTCGCGCCTTACATTCACTGTTCCGCTGGGAAATCAACGTATGTTATTAGTTAACTCCCTTCTTTCATCAGATAATGATCTGCAGAAACACGTTGCGTAGACGCGAGGAAAGGTAGGATCTTGCGAGGAATAGGCCGATACCAACATGCCTCAATAGGATGAAAGCAGATGTAAAGGAAATCAAATGTTGACACATGTTGACACCGGTCTATGCCTCGCGAGACCTCGCGTCTATGCAACGCCGGTTAGGGTCACCAAAACCAAATCATATGGTTCGGGAACGAAAGCTCATGTGACATAACTTTTGCAGTTGCTCGATTGAAATTTATGTCTTTCTTTTATCGCCTACGGACAGCTGGTTTGCTGCATGGCTTGCGGAGCTCCACCTCAACAACTCTGTGACTGTGAAAGACTAC